>CM038232.1:1897891-2051598 GCA_021442155.1 Cymbidium sinense
AGGTTGGGTTCAATCTATTTTTCCACAAACAGGTTGCCTTGTGGTCATTTTTCTCTGGAAGATGTAATTCTACTACGCATTCTTTCTAGCATGACTGTCGCAAACCGACGGGCAACCTAGGTCGGGTTGACATGTTACCTTGCTAATGCGTCTCCATATACGTCTTTTGTTCAGGAAGATGTGAGTCCTCATGCTTTCTTCCTTAAATTGGCTGCTATAAACTGAAAGGCACCCCTTTGGTTGGATAGTTCTCCCCTTCGGCCGGGAAACTACTCCTTTTGGATCGATAAATCTGAAGTAGGACAAGGTCGACATGGCCACTACTCAGTGCGGTCCATTGCAAACTTACAGAATCCGTCAAATATAATTAAAATGAAATTAATTTTAACTATCTTTGATTTAAGTCCCAAGACATTCACTCGATGCCCTAAGGTTGGGTTTGATTCATTGTGTCGCCAACATATCACCGCAGTGACTGATCCCTACTTTGTAGGATGTAAGTCTACTATGCTTTCTTCCTAGTGCATCACTGTACATCGAAAGGCAACCCTTTTGGTTGGATAGTCTAACTATATGGTTGGTAGACTACCCTTTTGGATTTGTAAATCTGAAGTAGGCCTAGGCCAACATGGACCTACTCAGTGCAATCCATCACAAACCGATAGGGTCCATCTCAAAATTCAAAATTTAAAATCTGAAATAAAATTGACTAACCTCCTAGTGGAGTCAAATTAAACAATCAAATCGACCAACCTCTCCTCAGTGAAATGCAAATCTTTCCAATTTCCCCAGTGGAGTCAATTCAACCCAACCCGAACATGCTCCCTTAGGGGAAGGTCCACACTTTTATCCTAAGAGGATTCCAAAATCTAATCCCTAGCAGAATTCACAACCTCTTATCCCCAGTGGATAACTTGACCCATTTTCCCTAGTGGAAGGCTCACATACTCAATCCCTAGTGGATTCCTCCTTTGCTCTCTTATTTTAACATAAGTAGAGTTACATTGCACTAAGATCTTGATTCCTTCTACACCTCGGGTTTAGGAGTAGACCATTTCTATTTGTGCTTGTGATCGTTTGAACGTTGTTGATCATCTCGGTCAACACCATGTGGTATGCGCCGTCACACACCACCCTTTGTTGACCTCACTTTTGGAGTGAGCTCTCAACTTCTCCATCTTTGATATATGACTCCTCTTGCAGGACTAAGAGTTCTTTAGTCTTAAGACACTTCTAGTGATTAGGTGAATACTTAACCTAACCATAGAGACTTAGAAGGATTTATCATAGGATTAGGCTATGCATTAGGGACTTAAGGCAACCACTTACCCTATAGCTCAAATCCAGCCCAAATGCACACTCCTTCAAACCACTCTAAAATCAACTCCAAATTTAATTCCAATCCCAAATGAAACAAACCTTAAATCAATCCCAACTCAATTTATTTTCTCAAATATCAAATCTCAAATCTCAAATCAAACCCATGTGGGATATTTTTCAGCTCATATCGATCAACTAATCCAAGCAATTGAGCTAAAATAGCAAGTAGTCCATCCACCATCCGACCCAAGTAGGGGGAGATATACCCTCTATGGTGTTTATTTCTCAAACTTTGGAATTTAAAAAATAAATTTGTATGTTGTTGGGTGTTTACCTCATTTTTTAGAATAAGCTCTCAACCACTTCATCTTAGACATAAGACACCTCTTACACTAAGAGTTCCTTAGTCTTAAGATACTTCTAGTGATTAGGTGAACACTGAACCTAACCCTAGAGACTTAGAAGAGTTAGCCATAGGAATAGGTCATGCCTTAGGGGTGTTAGGAAAAACTTGCCTATCCTATAGCTTAAACCAACTCATTACTTCCTTCTTTCAAGTCAAACTCCAAATTCAAATCAGCTTCAAACTCAAATCAATTCCAACTTAATTGATTTTCTCAAATCCAAATCAACTTTAATTCCAAATCAAATCTCAAATCAATTTGAACTTAATTTATTTTCTCAAATTCAAATCAATTCCAATGGATTTTATCAAATCATGAATTAATTCTAAATGATTGACATCCATGATCACTTCAAATCTAAAATTTTTCCTAAGTTAGTTTGATTTCATCTTATGGACTTAGCTCTAATCAAATTCAAATCACTTCAAACTCAAAAGATTTTCTCATAACCTATTTATATTCTCATTTATATTCACAAATATAAATAAAATATAAATATCTGAAAATCAATTCAAAACTCAAATCCAAATCTAATCAAAATCCAAATTAAAACCCATTCAAGTCAAATTCTTGAACTTAGCTAAATAAAACTCAAATCAATCCAAACCCTTAGATTTTCTTCATGATTCAATCAATCCTTCAATCATGAAACCAAATATAAACATAAACATCAATCATCAAACCAAAACTAAATTCAAAACTCAAACCCAAATCAAACCCATGTTCATCCTTTGAACTTGAAATTGTCAAATGAATCAAAACTCATTTTACTCCACTTCCAAATTGATTTATATTTCAATCATAAGTCCATATGTGAGTTTAACCAAACTTGAATCAAGCCTTGATCAAGTCAATTGACCTAGTTAGGCCGACTTGACCCAAAGTGGCCTAAAGCACCCTTTTGAGCCAAATTTTAATCCTACAAAAATTGGATTGAACTAACCGATCTAAGCCTCACATTGTGAGCAACAATCATCATAAGATGATCAATCACTCAAATTGGGTCAAACCAAGTCAAACCTAGCCTTTGACAAAGTCAACATTTGACCAAAATGAAACTCAAACTAGCCAAAATCCACCATAGGCCAAATTGATTGAAACCATTGATCAAAACCAGTTTATGATTAATGTTTGAACTTGACCAAGTCATCATTTGAGCCTAACCTAGCCCAATTGGCCACTTGACCCAAGATGATCCAACTTGGCCTAAAAAGTCAAAATGGGTGAAATCTTGATCTAAGCCAAATCAAACTCAACCAATGGGTCAAGTTCATTCTAAATCACTTGTTGAACTTGACTAAAGCCTCAATTGGCCAACTAGACCTAGCCCAATTGACCATGAACCCAACTTGACCTAAAAGATCAAAGCAAGCCAAAATCAAACCAAACCAAAATTGTTTGAAACCAAAGCTTGCAAAACATTTCAAATGACCAACCAAACCTAAGCCAACCCATGACCTAACCCAATTGGGTCAAATGGGTCAAATTGGTCAACTTGACCCATTTGACCTAAGTGAAATCAAATAAACCAAAACTAAATACAAATCAAATTGAACCAAACCAATGATACCAAAACATTTCAAATGGTCATATGAACTTGACCCAGCCCTTGGTTTGATGCAATTTGACCAATTGGTCAACTTGACCCAAGTTGACCCATTTTGACTTAAATGGGTCAACATGAGCCAAATGGTATCAAATTAACTCCCAATTCTTTGAAATTTGGCCCAACCCAATTTCAAACTATTCCAAATATGGCCAAATTGAAATCAAAGCCAAATGATCATTTTACTATTAGGGAAAGGGGTAACTATGTCCAATTCTACTTAGAATTTGGTCAAATCCTTTTCATGGCCACTTGCCACCCACTTAGTGGACCAAATGGACACTAATGAGTGTGGTGCACATGACCCAATGGGTTTGGATCAGTAAACCCAACCCAAGACCAAAACTGACCACCCAATGGAAAATGAGCACATGGAATCACTCCCACACATATTTTAGCACATGGGCAACTCCTCCACTACACTCCCCTGCCAAAATTAAACCATGTGAAGCACCTAATAGCCTAACTAACCCATTCAATAGGATTAATTTGATTAAAATAACAAAGGAGCTCATGGCCATCCAATCCAAGTAGGGGGAGATATACTCCCCCTAATTTCATTCCAATTCACATCACTTGTTCTCCATTGAACCCTAGGAACTCAGAGGAAGCTCCCCAAGCTCTCTCAAGCATTCCTAAGCTCAATTGAATTCTCCATTTCTCGGTTTGCCTGAAAAAAAGGGAGGTGAGTGAGAGTGTCAACTTGCTCAAATATCCATTGAAGTCCAATTCCTCTTGCAAACATTATCAAGACATCAAGTTATGTTCATCCAAAGCAAATTCCAAGCAACCAAGCCATGGGAAGGAGGAGCTAGACCAAAGCCACAAGCCATTGAAGGGAGCTTTGGCCAATAGAAAGATCCACTTCATCTCAAGCCTTCAAACTTTCAACAGGGCTTCATCTCCACTAGACGAAGCTACCTCAATAGTTGGGAGCGTCGGTGATAGCCTCCAGTGAGGTATGCTTCAAAATCGAGCTTAGGGAGAATTTTCTTTTGTCCTTTATGAAGGGAAGTGTCATCCCACTCAAAATTGATAGTTAGCTGTTCTTCCCCACACCTTTTGATGGTATGGGTTAAATCCAAGCTCAATCCCAAAGAAGTTAACGGATCAAGCTATGGAGGATGGACCTCCATTATCAGGGGTGGATGAATCATGGACCGGCCATCACACGTATTTTGGATGGACAAACCTGATTAATTTGATTAGATTTGATGATTAATCCTTTAGAAACCATGGGTTTAATCCTAACTGTTAGATGTAATATCTCAAGAGACATTGAGAAATGATGTACTATCTCAAGAGATAGAAGTCACCATCCTACAATGGACTTAATCACCTAATGAGGACTCCTATGGACAATGGGGGTTCGAATGTACTAGAGATCTTTCCCCTACTTTATGTGAAAAAGTAAAGTAGGATTTATTTTAAATCAGGTTCGTTAAGTTCTTTATGGAAGCAAGTCCCCATAGTTAATTACATTTTAAGGAATGAGATTCTTAAAGAATACTCTTGATTAAGATAAATGATCATTATCGCCTAAGGTTTTAAAGATAGGACTATCAATAAATTAGTTGTTTTTAAAAAATCAAGTGGTATTGATCAAGAGGAGAGAGAGAGTTATTATTGAAACTAAAGGGAGATGAGTAGGGGATGCTTACGATGATTGAAAATCTAGCGAGCATCCCAAACTATCCTATTATTGGGCTTTATATTTTTAAAATTTGAAGAGGATTATATGTTTGAGTTGAATTTTTATTAGAAATCTAGGGCTTATAATTTCACAACACGAGATCATGGAAATGCCTAAGAGGTGAGGATTTATGCTTGTAGCCCACAAAGGAAAACATCAATCTCAGATCCTAAATCTAGGGAGCTTTGGCGAGGGCCAAGGTACAACCTAAATCTAAGGCGAAAAATGGGTATATGATTTATCTCCATAAGAGAGAATAAACCACCCGACTGTTGGACTTACAACCGCCTAAGGGTGGCCACCAACTAACTCCTCCTACGATTTTAAATACATGTAGGCAACTCTTATGCTTTGCAAGATGGCTAAGCTGTTATTTGTTTAGAAAGGAGACTAAGTCCTTAAACTCACTCCTTAAGAGATTTGATCATGAAGGGCATGAATAATGACTTAAATCTAATACAAATTTTGTTAAGTTTTATTTTTATTTTTGGACATTTTTATTTGACATGGGCAATTGGATTTCAAATGCTTAATGCATGAGAAAATTGATTATGGGATAAAGTCAAAAAGAAGGAGGTGTGTTTCCACCATGGCTCTCAAAGGTCAAGCCATTTTCTCTAGCAAAGGTGGAAGCCCTCCATTAGCAAGAGCAAAGCAATATGATTTTATGCATGATGTGAGACATACAACATCAAGCTTAGGGGTTTCTAAATCTTTTATTATTTTGATTTATGTCCTAAGAATTAGGTGGGATTATGAGTTGTTTAATTTAATTTTGAGTTGATTAATTATATAAAAAATTTATTTTTTCCTAAGAGTCTAATCGCATCCAGGCCATTCAACAACCATCAAGCAATTAAGAAACTATGAAGATCATGCCATCCTAATTGTGCAATCATAAATAAAATATCAATCAATTTATAAAATTAGTGTAAAAGAATAAGAGGCCAATGTGGTCGGGCTCCACCACACAAACCCGAAAAGGAAAAATGGGTAGCCGAGCTCTACCCTTACATAACCAGGATTACAAATGAATGATTATAATTAAAAAGAATTCATGTTATAGGGGTCTTCATTCTTCATTTATTCATTTCTTCATTTCTTTCTTTTCTTCACTTCTTTCTTCCTTTTGATTTTGGCTTGGGATGTAGTTTGCTCCAAGGCTTCACATAATATGTAAGATATGGTCTTATGACCAATGTTCATCTTAATCCCCCATAACATTCATTCCAAATCTTAATTGCAAAATTTACATTAAAATGGGAAAGGTAAATCTTACTAAACTTGCAAAACATAGATTAGCTAAACATACCACACAATCAAGCAATTATATGAATAATTTTGGACTTAGCACCCCAGGGTAACCAAGTCCACCACATAGTTTGGATCATGCTTAGAGGTATAAGCAACCTTCACAGAAAACCATTGATATTTTTTATTACACGCCTTAAGCACAATCCTTATAGAAGACATGATTAGACTAAGATCATCCTATCATCCAGTCTTAGGACATGCACCCTAACATCCAATCTAAAAATATTATATCATAAAATAAAATAAGGCTTCAAACCATGCACCATCCCAACATAGAGCTAGAAATGATGACTTAGCCTAATGTGTGCCATTTAAGGCTTGTGAGGCATGTCTTAGCTAAGCTTTAAGGTTTAAGTCTTCTAAGTGTGAAGGATTAAATTTAGAGGGTGGTTTCATTTTAAGTGATTTAGTTGATTTGTCAATCTTAGTTGGTGATTTTATTTGAATGAACCTACACTTAGTTACTAAATGTTGTAAAGAGAAGAAAAGAGAAGAGAACTTCTCTTTCATCCCTACCTTAAGTAATTTCTAAGTTTTAATTAACCCTAATTTTAGATTTACTCTAAATAGCCATATTCAATAAGAAAGGCATCTTAAGATTAATTAAGGTGAATTACTATCACATAACACACAAACCTTTATTTCTTTCCACCATGTATACCATGCATAGTAATAATCCTAAGCATACCTATACATGCAATGCAAATTTTAGCATAGCTTGTTGATGAATGCTAAGAGATATGATTTGAAAATTTAGATATTCCATGAATGCATGTCTTTATTATGTAGAAAAGAGGGATTCTTTATCCATTAACGTAATGAACATCCATATGTATAAAAGATATAAGTGAGTATGGCGCCATTGTTTTCTACACCAGGGGCGTAAGGTATAAGACCTACTTAGGGCTACTTAAAGCCTCGTAGCCCCGAGATGTCCAGACTAATATACCACTTTTCTTAAATACATGTAGATGAATAAAAAGAAATAAATGAATGAAGAATCATGCAAAAGATTTTTATTTGATTTGGTTGTATAATTTATATGTGTAAATATGAGGATCCTTCTTAAGTCATAAAATAGAAATGCATAAGAATAGGTTTAAGCAAGTGTTGTGTTCTTTTCAAATGAACTATACACTTTGCAAATCCTATTCAAATCCATGTTAAGAGAAGATAAGAAGATAACATAAAATATCTTATGTTATAATCAAATGCAAGCTTATAAGTATTTATAAGTAGCATCACTTCATTCATAATCTTTGATTTATAGATTTAGAAAATAGTTTTTTGGTTTAATAGTGCTAATAGCCACTCATATTATTACTTTAGCCAAAACATGCAATTTGACATAAAGGAAATATTTTATTTAATTAATTTTTCAAAAGATATGAATGCATGATTTCATATGGAAAATAACATTTAGCATGCTTGGAAAGAAATAAAGTGATGTAAGCATATGACTTCATTCACCCTAATTAATTTCTAAAGATAATCCTATAGAATAAGATCATTTAAAATGAATTAAAATTGTTTAAAGAGATTTTTATTTTTTGAATTTGATTTGACTTAAGAAATGTGAAAAGAGTCCCTAACCCATTTCCCCCATGTATGAATTGGTTTAGTTTAATTTTAGAACAATTAGGTTGATTTTATGTTTTATTTTAGTTAAGGTGTAAATTAAATCCATTAAATACCCCTTACCTACACCACTTTAATATAATTAAATAAGTAATTATGAGCCAACATATGATATGCAACCACATGGAATTTAAATCAACAATGCACCTAAGAAATAAATGGGTCTAATGCAATTGGCTCACAATTATTGATTAATTAAGCTAAAGGGTTTAATTAAGTACTTTCATAACCATCCTATACATGTAGTTTGATTGTGATTTCCTTTGAAGCCTCTTAGGTTATTGAACACCAAAGAATCTACCCAAGATAAAGATGATTAAGTTCTGGAATGATTTGATTTTGAGTTTAGTTAATTAAGCCATTTAATGAAGTGATTAAATCATTAATCAATTTGCACATTAATTAAGTTTTTATCAAACTGAAATAGACTTAGGGGAAAAGATTATAAAAGAAATCCTAATCTCATTCCTTAAGTTAATTTACTATTTCAAGATGATTAACAAGCTTAATTAATGAATTTATCATTATTTAATTGGTTAATTAATCATTTAATTAATTAGGAAAGTTATTAGAGATAAATCAAACAATTTCCCTAATTAATCCAACAATAAATTCCACTTAGAAAGTTTGAAATTAACTACTAAAGTAATTAAGGAGTAATTAGCTTAATTATATTTCCAATAAAACTCAAATTGAGTGAAGGTTACTATTCAAAATCAATTAACCTTAATTTTATATTATTCCTCACTAAATTATCTTTAAAATGAACTTGAGTTTGTATTTTTTTTGGAGTTTTCTACAATTAGTTATGAATTTTGGAAATTAATATAATTAAATTAATTAATTAATTAAACCACCTAATCCCATCAAAAATGCGGCCGATGCTTTCGCTTTCCATGTGGTGTGATGGGATTATTTAAGTTGTCACATCGCAACAGTCATCGGCGTGGTTTCTCCACAGGCCGTCCGATCTAAGATGGGATGGCCATGATTAATCCCATAGTTTAGGATTAAATTAAAGGGTTACCTAACATGATTTAATCACAATTATCAGTTATAATCATGCGAATCCAATGTTGATCTATCTTCTCCTAATGAGAGAGACATGTCATTCATCAATCATCGCTCGATCCGAGCTCACCCAAGCTCCGATGGAGCTCAAACACACCCACACCTTCAAGGAGGCACAAGCAAGGAATCCAACAGCTAAGATCTAATAGGATTACAATTCCTTCACAAAGGACCATGCAAAAAATTTTATGTCTATGATTTTGAGCAATACCTCGCCGAAGGCTATCACCGACGCTTCCAACGAAGGAGGTAGCTTCATCTAGTAGAGACGAAGCCCTGTTGAAGGTATCAAGCCCTGATTTGATGTGGATGGCTCAGTTGACCAAGCTCCCCTTCAATGGCAATTGGCTTTGATTGAAGTCCTCCTTCGCATGGCTTGGTGACTTGGGAAATAACTTGATTGAGCTCAATGAGGTTCCTTGATGGTGCTTGCAAGTTCAATTTTGGTTTGGTGGAGAATTGGATGAGTTGGAATTGATTTGGATCACCCTTATTTCAGCTTTGAAGAAAACTGGGAAGGAGAAAAGGGGGGAGCTCACTTTCCAAGGCTTGGAAAAGCTTTCTTTCAATTCCTATAGCTCAATTGAATTCAATCCTTGTGGTTTGAATGGGAATGAGGGGGAGTATATCTCCCCCCTCCGAGGATCAGACGGTGAAGACTAGAAATGTCATTTTTGATTAATGGAGGAGATTGGTTGTTTGGGCTATTAAACACTCCATGTGATTCATTTTAGGCAGAGGAGTGGAGGAGAGGGAGTGCCCATGTGCTAGGTGAGTGTATGGGGTGATCCAAGTGCTCAATTCCCATTGGAGGGGTTGGTTTCACCTTGGGTTGGGTCATGGCTGACCCAAGGTAATTGGGTCATGTTCACTACCCTCCTTAGTGTCCATGTGGACCACTGGGAGGATGTCAAGTGGCCTTGAGAAAGAATATGACCAAATTCCAAGTAAATTTGGTCATGGGATACCCTTTGACATAAGAGTAAAGTGGTCTTTTGGCCTTGATTTTGATTTGGACAGATTTGAGATGATTCAAAAATGGGTTAGGCCAAATTTTAAGTGATTTAGAGTTCATTTGGTTTGAATTGGTTCAATTTGACTCAAGTTCAAGTTGGGTCAATTTGGGTTAGTTGACCAATTGTCAAATTGGGCCAAACCATGGGTTAGGTCAAGTTCAATGATCATTTGGAGCCTATGGGTATCATTGGTTTGGTTCAATTTAGTTTATATTTGGTTTTGGATCATTTAGGTTCATTTAGGCCAAATGGGTCAAGTTGACCAATTTGACCCATTTGTCCTAATTGGGTTAGGTCATGGGTTAGTTTAGGCTTGGTTGATCATTTAAAATGTATTGCAAGATTTGGTTTTAATCAATTTTGGTTTGGTTTGATTTGAAGTTGATTTGACCTTTTAGGCCAAGTTAGGTTCATGGTCAATTGGACTAAGTTGGGTCTAAGCCAATTGAAGCTTTGGTCAAGTTCAACAAGTGATTTAGAATGAATATGACCATTGGTTGCAATCAATTTGGCTTAGATCAAGATTTGACCCATTTTGACTTTTTAGGTCAACTTGGGTCAACTTAGGTCAAGTGGCCAATTAGACTTGATTTGGCTCAATTGATGGCTTGGTCAAGTTCAATCATTGTTTATGAATTGGTTTAGATGAATGGTTTCAATCAATTTGTCATATGATAGATTTTGGCTATTTTAGGTTTCATTTGGGTTAAATATTGACTTGGTCAAAGGTTAAGTTTGACTTGGTTTGACCCAATTTGAGTGATTGATCATCCTAGGATGATTGTTGCTCACAATGTGAGGCTTAGATGGGCTTAGTTCAATCCAATTTGGGTTGGATTAGAATTTGGCTAAAAAAGGTCCTTTAGGTCACTTTGGGTCAAGTGAGCCTAAGTGGATCAATTGGCTTGATCAAGGCTTGATTCAAGTTTAGTTTAACTCACATATGGACTTATGATTAAAATATAAATCTAATTGCAAGTGATTTGGAGTCAAATGAGTTTTGATTCATTTGATAATTTCAAGTCAAAAGGGTGGACATGGGTTTGACTTGGTAGTGGTTTGATTTTGTTTGATGATTGAAGTTTATGTTTGTATTTGGGCATGTGATTAAAGGAATGATTGTTTGAAGAGAAAATCCAAAGGTTTGGATTGATTTGAAAATGATTTGGTTAAGTTCAAGAATTTGACTTGAAACGGTATAGGTTGGATTTAGGTTAGATTTGGACTTGAGTTTTGAATTTAGTTTTGGTTATTTGAATTTATATTTCATTTATACTTATGAATATAAATGAGAATATAAATGGGTTATGAGAAAATCTTTGATTTTGGAGTGATTTGATTTGATTTGAGCTAAGTCCATAAGATGAAATCAAGGGCTTAGGAAAGATTTTGATTTGAATTCAATCATGGGTTTCAATTATTTGGAATTGATTCATGATTTGAGTTTTGGAATTGATTTAAGATTTGGAGAAAATCAATTGAAGATTAGATTTTTGAGAAGTTTGGTTTGAAAGAAGGAAGTAAGGATTGGGTTCAAGCTATAGGGTAGCCAAGTCCTCCTAATACTCCTACGGCATAACCTATTCCTATGGCTAACTCTTCTAAGTCTCTAGGGTTAGGTTAAGTGTTCACCTAATCATTAGAAGTGTCTTAAGACTAAGGAAGTCTTAGTGACTAGAGGAGTCCTATGTCTAAGATGAAGAAGTTGAAAGCTCACCCCAAAAGTGAGGTCAACACGCATTCTTACTCAAACCACAAGACATTCATTTTTCAGAGCTCTAAGAGTCGAAGCCAAGCATCCCAGAGCTTTCCCTAGCCATTTTTGAGCACCCTTGCTTCCTTACTCTCGGTTTTACTCAAAGCTAAAATAGGGGAGGTGATTTCCCAATCCAATTCACTCAATTCTCAATCAAAGTGAAATTAATCTTGTACCCACCCTCCTTAGACCAAGGCGAGTCAAAATGAATCGAATCCTAAACTTCCCATGATCGAAGCACAGCTTGTTCAAGATGACGCCATTGAATAGAGTTGGTCAATGAGCAAACCACTTCAAATCGATGATTTTGTCAAGACTTCATCTCTATTGACAAAGCTACCTCATTCATTAAGCGCCAATGATAGCCTCGGTGAGGTATGCCATCAAAATCGACCTTAGAGTAAAATTTGATTGGTCCTTTATGAAGGAAATGATCAAGTCATGCGATCTCCACCATTATATGTATTGCTTATGCCTCCTTGAATGCGTGGGATGAATTTGAGCTCCATTCGAGCTCGGGTGAGCTCAAATCGAGCGATGATCGATGGACGGTATCCGTATCTCATTGCTCAGGAGGAGACAGATCATGGGCCTTCCGTTCTACATGATCGGATTAGATGGTCCTGATTAAATCATGCTTTATATCCCTCTAATTTCTTCCTTAACTATGGGATTAATCTCGGTCGTCTGATCTTAGATGCATGGCCTACAGAGAAGACGCGTCTGCCACCAGCTGACTCAGCCGACGGATGTGACAACTTAAATAACCAATTCTATCATGCTATGTGGAAAGTGTCACGCCGCCACAATGGGATTAGGAATTTAATTAGGCTTAATTAATCTGATTTTAATGATAAAACTTTCAAAATTCATAACTAATTGTAAAAAAATTCAAAAAATACAAATAAATAATCATTTTAAAGGTAACTTAGAGGAGAAGAATATAAAATAAAAATAAGTGGTTTTGACTCAATTTGAGTTTCATTAAAATATAATTAAGCTAATTACTCTCTAATTACTGTGAATTAACCCAAACTTTTGAGATTGATTATGGGATGATCTCCGCCTCTCATGATTTTCTTAGAATTTATTACTTAATTAATTAGGGGAATGGATTGTTTCATTTTTAATCACTCTCTTAATTAATTAAATGATTAATTAGCATGTTAAATAGTAATGAATTAGAAATTGCTAAATTATTGAAATAGTGGATGGACATGGAAAGATTAGGACTTCTTCTCCAATCTTTTGCCCTAAGTTTATTTCATTTGATAACATTTAATCAATTTACAATTAATTAATGGCTTAATCTTTTCATTAAATGGTTTAATTAATCAAGCTCAAAACCAAACCATTCCGAACTCAATCATTTAATTCTTGGGTAGATTCGGTGTTCAATAACCAAGACAATTCTAAAGAAAATTATAATCAAACTACATGTGTAAAAGGATTATAAAAGTACTTAATTAAATCCTTTAGCTTAATTAACCAATAATTATGGGCTAATTACATTAGGCCCCTTCGTTTCTTAGGTGTATTATTGATTTAATTTTCATGTGTCATATGTTGGCTCATAATTACTTGGATAATTATGTTAAAGTGGTATAGGTAAGGAATAATTAATAAATCTAATTCATACCTTAATAAATCTAATTCATACCTTAACCTAATTAGAACATAAAATCAACCTAAATATTTTAAAATTAAACCAAACCAATGCACACATGGGGGAATGGGTTAGGACAAGCAAACCCTTCTCATATTTCTTATGTCAAATCAAATTCAAAGATAAAAATCTCCTTAAGGAATTTTGATTCATTTTAAATGATTGTCTTTAGGAATTAATTAGGGTGAATGAAGTCAAGTGCTTACATTCCTTTATTTCTTTCCAATCATGCTAAATATTATTTGCAATATGAAATCATGCATTCATTTATTTTAAAATAAATTAAATAAAATGTTTCTTTTTTATGTCAAATTGCATGTGTTGGAAAAAATTAAGAATACGAGTGTCTATTATCACTATTAAGCTAAAAAAATTATCTTTTTAAACATATAAATCAAAGATTATGAATGAAGTGATACTAGTTATAAATATTTATAAGCTTGCATGAGATGATAGCATAAGATGTGCATTTTGAAGTTCTAACATGGATTCACATAAGATTTGCAAGTGTATAGTTCATTTGAAAAGAACACAACACTTGCCTAAATCTATTCCTATGCATCTCTATATTAAGACTTAGGAAGGACCTTCATATTACACTTGTAAATCATATAACCAAATCTAATATAATCTCTTGCATGATTCTTTATCCATTTGGTTCTTTTTGTACATCTACATGTATCTGAGAAAAGTGGTATATCGCTTTGGACATCCTGTGATGGAGGCTTTAAGTAGCCCTAAGTCTTGTATCTTATGCTAGTGTAGAAAATAATGGCGTGACATCTTATAACTTTTATATATACGGATATATGCATTTAGCTAATGAATGAAAAATCTCTCTTTTCTACATAATAAAGACAAGTTTTAATGATCCAATTAATAAATGGAATATCCAAATTTTCAAATCACATCTCTTTGCATTCATCAACAAAGTGTGCTAAGATTTGCATTGCATGTATAGGTATGATTAGGATTATTCATATGCATTGTACACATTATGGAAAGAATTGATTGGGTGTGTGTTATGTGGTAGTAATCCACCCTAACTAATCCTAAGATGCCTTTCTTATGAATAGGACTATATAAAGAGAACCCAAACTTAGGACCAATTAAAACACACCGTGCACTTGGCATTGGTGGCATCGCCTAGCTACATCCATGCAGTTTATAATCATCGATGTCCAGTAGTATCCTAGTATTTTTGATCTTGATTTTCATCTTTGGACCGGATTGGTGTGCTTTGCATAAATCTGAGTGTACCTTTTCCAGATTAATTAACTGCCATTTCTAGATCAATCAACAAAGCTGAAGCCACATAAAGCTTATGAGAAGAAACTAAAGGCAGTGATAGCAGTAGACTAGGGAAAACAGCTAGCCAGAGAGTAGTATGAGAGACCTCATGCTCCACAGCCATCACTTCCACCTCCTATACCACCACTGAGGCTATCCTACCGGGCACCATAGCAGCCTCCATGACCTCCACCACCTCCTCCTCAGCCATATCTACAGCAATAATGGTACACATACCCGTCGCTAGGTAGCTATGGTCCACCTACTCTTATGGATAAACTAAAAAAATCATATTCATTTAAGAGGGAGGTAATCAGGAAATCTTTAAGAATCTCTTAAAGAAACTTAATTTTTAGCTACCCAAACCTAGAAGGCTGGAGGAAGTGGGTAAAAGCAATGATCCTAACTTTTGCCCTTACCACCACATGCTAGGTCATATTTTGGAGGATTGCTTTACATTCAAGGACTGGGTTTAACATAGCTTCAAGACCGGTGCTATAGTTATCCCAAAGGAATACCTTGTGGAACAACCATCCATTTCCATTAGGGTAATCCTTGGGGATACTTGCGATCCTTTCAAAACTAAGAAGGTTGGGATATCTGCTTATCCCGAACCTCTAAGAAGATTGTGTCCAAAATCAAGAAACTTTCCATGCAGGTGCCTGAGCTAGCTCGAACCTCAAACATCAAGAAAGGTTTGCAAGTTGTCCAAGAAAACTTAGGGAAGGTAGGAGCTTAGTAGCAGTAGTAGCCCTTGCCAGCCCCGATAGCCAAATAGTGCAACCACCGATCGAGTCCAGTCTCCAGTCCATAATTGTAGCTGCTACATCAGCGAGCACCTCTGCTTTAGCTAGCTCTTTCTCTAGTAGACATCTTGTAT
The DNA here is from genome assembly GCA_021442155.1 of Cymbidium sinense. Lineage (NCBI taxonomy): Eukaryota > Viridiplantae > Streptophyta > Magnoliopsida > Asparagales > Orchidaceae > Cymbidium > Cymbidium sinense. Next base: position 1,913,546 of record CM038232.1, read on the forward strand.
TGGAAGATGAGGGCATCAAATCCCTCGCCCCACTTACTCTACTTGACTTCTACTATGTACCTCCTTAAAAAACCCAAGAAATCAAGGAATAAAACTAGCTTGAATTATATCTGTGTCACTTTTGATGGGATGTCTAAATCTACTCCTAATGAAAACTCTTCAAGTCTAAACAACAATTATAATAACTCTCATCTTCCTCTTTCTGATTCAGAGTTGGATTTTCCTTATCTGAATACTATGGGTTCACCTCTTGAGATAGACTTGGAATCATCCAATTCTGAGGGTCCTATTAGAGAAGCTATAGGTGAGCCTGACGAGCAAGTAGAACATTGTACTAACTTGCCACAAGATACCACCAAAGTCAACCTTTGTAGTGGCAAGGTTCTACCCCCTAGGGCAGCACCTCAAGGCGAGTGTGCTGCTAGGTATAATGGAGGAGGAAAAAAATGGGAAAGTGTCAGAGACCGAGAGGAACCCATCTGATGATGGAGTTCCTTCTAGGTTGTGCCAAAGGGAATGATCAAAGGAGGAATCATGTGTATGCATGCTCGATTGGAGGAGGAATTGGCTGGTAACGTGATGCCAACGGGACTATCTTCATCATCAGTTCTGTAGCCAAAGATGGGAGGGTTGTTTGGTATTAAGACAGAACAAGATCTAAAGTGGATTTGATCTACTTGCTACCTAATAAAGATGACAACTATAAATTTTCATTAGAACCCTAAATTCCATTTCCTCTATTGTTAAACCATGAATGTAGCTAACCTAATGGAAAGCTTTCAGCAAAATTCAACATAAACTCAACCAAGCAATAACAATAACAATGTTGAAATCTACAGAATCTAGATTTTTGAATTCCCTTCGATTTAACCTTAGTCGACACTAGTTTAGGGCTCGTTGATGCAAGAAAGAGAGGAAGTTTATGGTTGCTATATTGGGAGTTAGTTGGCTGATACACAAAGGATACAAGTGTATTTCTTAGTTTAGCTTTAGTAAAAAAAAATCTAAAAAATCTAACTCAATTCCTATACATCCAAAAAAATTATTGTTATTCTTCCAAATCCTAATTCCCTTTCACATTTTTCCTTAGATATTGAATTCAACATTCAGCATATCTAAGTAATAGGTTGATTTATCAATCACCTAAGCCCACCATTCTCTTCTCCTTCAATAATAGCCAATCACGTGAAGCCCTTTTGAGTTTGTCATACTTAGGGTGTTGTGAGGGCTAGATGTGAGAGAGGCTCAGACAATCGAACTATGCAAGGATAAATAAACTTTTGGATCAGGTCAACAATATTTGGACAGATGGAGGATGTGTGCTTGTGGTGTTTATTTTTGGTTAATGTGTGATGTGTATATGGGTGGGGGGACACCACACAGATCTGAGGATGTACTTATTGAGGAGATCAAATATGACATCAAAGAATAGTGTACTATCTAGAAAGATAGAAATTACTACCTTGCCATGGACCTAATCACCTAATAAGGATCCTAAATCATGATGGGTCTTCAAATGTACAAGAGATTTTTCCCTTACTTTACATAGATGAATAAAGTAGGGTTTATTTAAACTGGGATCTAAAGTTTCCAATGGGGGCAAGCCCCCATAGTTTATTACATCCTAAGAAATGTGAGTTTCTTAGGAATACTCTTGATTAAAGTAGGCAATTATTGTCTCCAAAGAATTCAAAGATAGGACTATCAATAAATTATTTATATTTGGAAGATCAAATGAGATAGATCAAAAGGAGGGACTTATTATTAAAGCTAAATGGAAATAGTAGGGATGCTCATGATACTAGTTAGTGAGCATCCCAAACTATCCTATGGTTGGGCTTTATATATTTGAAGTTGAGAAGAATTATATATTTGAGTTAAAATTTTATTAAAAATCTAGGACTTATAATTCAACATAACAAGATTATGGAAATGCAAAAAATATGGGATTTATGCCTATAGCTCCATAGGAAAACAACAATCTCAGATCCTAAATCTAGGGAGCTTTAGCAATAACTAAAACATGACCTAAATCTATGGCGAAAGTGGGTATATTATTTATCTCCATAAGAGAGAAACCACTGACATTTGACAAACCGCTGAATGGTAGCCAACTAACTCCTACATTTTAAAACAATGTGGCCAAGTCATATGTTTTGTAAGATGGTAGTTGTTATTATTTAGAAAGAAACTAAAGTCCTTAAACCCACTCCCTAAGAGACTAGAGCATGAGTGGTATGAATAATGACTTAGTCTAATGCAAATCTTATCAAATTTTATTTGATTTTGACTCTTTATTTTGACACAGGCCATAGGATTTTATATGCCTAAATGCATGGTGAAGTTGATTATGGGCCAAATAAAAAAAAAGATGTGTTTTCTATTATAGGCTCTTAAAGGTCAAGCCTTATTTTTATCTGAAAAAGATGGAAACCCTCTCATAGCAAGAGTGAAACAAAATGACATGCATGATATTAAGCATACAATATCCAACTAAGGGTCACTAAATATTTTATTATCTTGATTTAATGCCTAGGATTTATGTTAGGTTATGAGTTATTTTAAAGGTTTAATTATGAGTTATAGCTGGAGTAAAAAATTTATTTTTTCCTAAGAGCCTAAATGGTTCCAGGCCACACATTAAATCATCATACATGAAGAAACTAGAAACATACATATCATTTCTATTGCATAATGTAAACAAATTATCAAATAATTTATAATTTTAACATGAAAGAATAACAGGATGGTGCAATTGGGTACCATCGTACAACCTGAAAAGGAAATGGGTGGTTGAGCTCTACCATTATACAACCCAGATTATAAAAGAGTAATTACAATTAAGAATGAATACATATTATGGGGGTCTTTATCTTCATTCTTCTTATCTCCTTCATTCCTTTATATCTCTATTTAATTTAATTTGCTCCACTTCAAAGGCATCACATGGCCTCCCAGGATAAAGCCTTCGAGTCAATGCTCATCCTTATCCCCCTATAGCACTATTCTTAATTTCTAATTGTAAAATTACATTAAAATGGAAAGATAAATATAACTACACCTATAGAACAAAGGTTAGCTAAACATACATTCCACCTAAGCAATTATATTTATAATTTGGGCTTAGCACCATGGACATGGGTAACCAAGCCCACGTCCTAACTTGGATTATGCTTAGGGGCTTCAGCAACTTGCAAAGAGAGCATTTATATTTATTTTTAAGTGGCCCCTTAAGCAGAATCCCATGCAAAAAATATGATTAGGCTAATCACAGCCTAATTTCTAGTCTATAAAATATACACCCTAGCATCCAGTCTACAACATTACATCACAAAATAAGTCATACATCAAATCATGCACTGCCCTAATATAAAGCTAGATGAGATGACTTAATCTAATGCATGTGTTAAAGCTTGTGTGGTGTGTCCTAGCTAGGCTTTAGAGTTAAGATTTTCTAAATATGAAGGACATTTAACTATAAAGGGTGGTTTCACCTTAAATGGTTTAAATAATTTGCAATTTTTTACTTAATATTTTCTTTTGTTTCATTTGACCTACACTCAATAACTAAGTGTTATAAAGAGAAGCAAAGAGAGGATCACTCTTTTTTATCCCTACCTTAAGTCACATCTAAAGCAAATTAATTAATCAATTCATTTTAATGAATGACTTATTATATGTTTTAATTAATCCAAAGTTCAGGTTCACTTTAAATAAACTCATTCAATAAGAAAGACATCTTAAGATTAGTTGGAATGAATTACTATCACATGACACATGTTTATTTATTTCTTTCCATCATATATAGCATGCATATGGTTAAGTCCTAAACATACCTATACATACAATTTATATCTTAGCACACTTGAATGATGAATGTAAGCAAATATATTTGGAATTGATGTTTCATTTGGTTGAATTATTTTAACATATTATTTTAAAGTTTCTATCTAAATTCTATACAAAAGCATAAGGAAAGAACTCTATATCATATGACTAATCAATCCAACCACTTGAATAAAATATGAATGCATGTATTTTTTAATAAAAAAGAGGGCTTTCATTCATTAGTTAAATACACATTCAAATGTATAAAAGTTTTAAGCAATTAAGTCACCATTGTTCAGCACTAGAGGAATGAGATAGGAACCTCTTTGGGGCTACTTAAATCTGTGTGTCCTCAAAAAATCCAGATTAATATACTTGCTATTCTTAAATACATATAGATGTACAAGCAATTATATAAATGAAAACTATGAAAAAATAGAGTTTGATTTGATTAAATTATAGTTTTCATCCATTAGTCATGCCACACACACACACACACACACACACACACACACACACACACACACACACACACACACATATATATATATATATAATTACATTATTCTACCATGAGTGAGGTAGGAACCTCCTTAGGGCTACTTAAATCCATGCATCCCTGAGATGTCCAGACTAATATACCCATTATTCTTAAATATATATGAATGTACAAGAAACTATAGAAATAAAAATTATGCAAAAGTTTGATTTTATTTAATTGATTTACTTGTGTAAATGAATTAAATATTTATCTAAATTCTAATGTCAAAGATGCATAAGAATGAAATCAAGCAAGATGCCATTATTCTACACCAAGGGAGTGAGGTAGGAACCTCCTTATTACTTAAAGTCGTCCCTGGATGTCCGTGACTAATATATCCGCTAACATTCTTACTAATGCAAATTAACATATGAATATAAGAAAGAAACTTCACTTCATATACTAAGTTTATATTCACCTCCTATATATGTATATATATATATATATATATATATATATATATATATATATATATATATATATATATATATATATATATATATATATATATATATATATATATATATATATATATATATATATATATATATATATGTGTTTATGTGTGTGTGTGTGTGTGTAATTAAAGTCATAACACATATTCTATTCATTAAGAAGCTTTTGAAAATATGTTTGAGATTTAGTAGATAATATACACATATCTTTTAATTAAGTCAACACATGCATATTGACATAAATAAATTTTTTTTTATTTGATCAATTTTAAAAGAGAAGAATGCATGAATCAAATGACATACATCACTTTAATATGATTGAAAGGAAATAAAGAAACACAAGTATACAATCTCATTCAACCCAACTAATTTCGAAGGGCAATCACATTGAACAAACTTGTTTAAAATGAACCATAGTTTGTTAAAGCCACTTTTGATTTCAAGTATGATTTGATTTATGAAATGTGGAAGAGGTTTGCTGGTCCTAATCACATTCCCATGTGTGTAAGCTAATATGATTTAATAAAAAGCAATTAGGTTGGTTTTATGAATTAGTTAAATTAAGCATGGATTAAATCAATTAATTACCCTTACCTATGTCACCTTAAGATAATTAATTAAACAATTATGAGCTAATATAATATGCAACCACATAGAAAAGTAAATAGCAATGCTCCTATGAAATGAAAGGGGCCTAATGCAATTAGCTCATAATTATTAATAACTTAAACTTAAGGAGCTCACTTAATTACGCTTATGGTTTTCTCACACATGTGAGCTAACCATAATTTCATTATCTCTCTCTCTCTCTTTGGGTTACTGAACACCAAAAGAGCTACCCAAGAGTTAATTAGAGAAGTAGATTCAATCAAATTAATTAAGTTCATTAATTAACTAATTAAATCTAATTAACCCAACCAATCAAAATTAGATGGACTTAGAGAAAGAGACAAAATGGAGCCTAAGTCTCAATCCCTAAATCCTTTCAATTAGTAAATTAAAGTTCATGTATGATTTGGATTTTTGATTAATATTATTAATTAATTAAGGGGTTTTAATTAATTAATTATTTAAGAGGAAATGGAGAGGACTTAAAGAAAAAATTGGAAGAGGGAGTCCCAATCCATTTCTCTATACTTCATCACCATTAACAAAGGTTAATAAGCTTAATTGATTGATTAATTTACTATTCATTTACTTAATTATCATTAATTAAAAGAGGAGAGTAATTAAGGCTTAATCTATTAGTTTCTCCAATTAATTATCCAATAAATCCCAAGAAAAATGGGGAGGGGTCATCCCCTAAACATCTTTGAAAATTTTGAAATTAATTAGAGAATAATTAGGCAAATTAAATTTTTAATTAAACCTTAATTAAGAAAAAATTATTGCTCAAAATTAATTAAAAATAATTTTAATAAATTTCCCTTTAAAATATCTTTAAAATGAGGCCTCATTTATATTTTTTAAATTTTTCTACAATTAGTTATGAATTTTAAAAGTTTCAACAATAAAATAGATTAATTAACCTAATTAAACCTTCTAATCCTCCTAATCCCATTGGCACCATGTGGCAACTGATGTGGCATGCTTTCCACGTGGCACAACAGGATTAGTTATTTTATCAAGGGACGGGCTGACACGCCATGTGGGTCGTCTGATCTAATATCGAACGACCATAATTAAATGTGCAATTCTAAAGGGGAAAAGAGAGGTTCTACACGTGATCAGATCAGTACCATCCATTTCGATCATGTGGAATGGATGGTTCATGATATGCTCCTAGGCAAATGATGGATACCCATCGATTGTCACTCGATCCAAGCTCACCCAAGCTCAGATGGAGATGAAATTTATACCATACCTTTGAGGTAGCATAACAAACATATCTAACGATGGAAATCACATGAGATGCACGTGTCCTTCATAAAGGGCCAACCTATTTTGAGCTAATGATCAGTTTAATGGCATACCTCACCAGAGCTTCTGATCAGTGGTTCTAACGATTGAGGAAGCTTTATTTAGTAAAAATGAAACCCTGTTAAGCTGCATGAGCTTTGATTTGGTGTAGTTTACTTGGAAGACCAACCCACGGTATGTAAGCAATCAGTCTTGATTGAACTCCACCCTCAAGTTGTCGGGAAGCTTGAGAAAAAATTCATTTTGGCTCGTCTAGGTCCAAGGATGGTGTGTGCAAAATTAATTGTACTTTGGTTGCAAAATGAAGAAATGGGAATCACTGGTTTGCTCCCCTATTTCAATTTCATGTAAAATCAAGAGTGGGAATTTTGGGGAGTTCGGGAAATGCAAGGGGAGGCTCTGGGATCTCGCTCTTGTCGCTAGGGTCAATCAGTGTGTGTATGTGTGTGAGTTTGAGTGAGAATGAGGGGGGTATACCCCCTCCTTCATTGGCTTGGTGGATTAATGGCTAAGACAAGGAGCTCGATTTGGGCAGGGAATCACTCTATTTGGTATCACATGAGTGGAGGAAGGATAGGAGGTTGCTGCTATGGGAGTAGTGGGTGTCCTTGGTGGTTTGAAATGCTCTAATGGGAATGGGGAGGTGATTTCACCTCCCCATGAGTCATGGCTGACCCAACCACCTTTGGGTCAGGTCAACCATGGTCCTTGGTGCCTGGACCTATGAATGGGTTCCAAGTGGCCAAGGAGAGAAATGACCAAATATGCATGTGTCTTATCTCATGGGATGCCCTAAACTAAGGGCAAAGTGGTCATTTGGCTATTTGATTTGGACAGAGGATGGGTCAAAAGTGAGTTAACCCAAATTTCAAGTGGTTTGGAGTTTATTTGGTTTGATTTGGCTTGATTTAACCTATTTAGGTCAAATTGGGTTACAATAAGTTGACAAATTAGTCAAATTATGTTAGTTGGGTCAGTCAAGTTCATATGACCAATTTGGAGTGTATTGGTGTCATTGGTTTGATTCAATTTGCTTTTGATTTGATTAAGGATCATTTGAGTTCATATAAGTCAAATGGGTCAAGTTGACCAATTTCACCAATTTGACCAAATTGGGTTGGGTTAGGTGTTAAGCCAAGTTCAATTGGCTAATTAAAAATGATTGTTGGCTTTGGTTTGGTTTAATTTAGAATTAATTTATATTTTGGCTAATTTGACCCTTTAGTCAATAGGTTATGTTAGGTTGACCAATTGGTCAAATTGAGCTCAATAATGGTTTTGGTCAAGTTCAATATTCAATTTGAAATGAACTTGAACCATTGGTTGCAATCAATTTGGGTTCGATTGTGATTTGACTTATTTTGGCTTTTTAGGCCAATTTGGGTCAACTTGGGTCAAATAGCCAATTGAACATGGTTTTGCTCAATTGAGGGTTTGGTCATATTCAATCATTGATTATGAATTGTTTGAATCAAAGGTTTCACCAATTTAGCATATGGTGTGTTTTGGCTAGTTTCATTTGGGCTAATGGTTGACTTGGTCAATGGGCTAGTTGACTTGATTTGACCCAATTTAAGATAATTGATTAACCTAAGATGATTGTTGATCATGATATGAGGTTTGGATGGCTCATTCAACCCAATTTGGGTTGGATTAGAACTTAGCTCAAGAAGGTCTTTTAGGTCACTTTGGTCAAGTGGACCTAAATGGATTAATTGGCGATGGTTTGATTCAAGTTTAGTTATATTTATAAATGAGTTTGAGATGGAAATATAAATTCAATTGCAAATGGTTTGGAGCCATATGGATCTTTGTTCATATGACAATTTCAAGTCAAAAGGGCTAACTTGGGTTTGATTTGGGTTAGCTTGCATTTGGTTTTATAATTGTAGTTTATGTTTATATTTGGAACAATAATTGAAGGAATGACTGATTCATGAAGAAATCCATGGGTTTTGATTTGATTTGGATAAGATTTGACCAAGTCCAAGTAATTGGGTTAAAGGGTATAAATTGGATTTTGGTTTGATTTTGGATTTAGTTTTGGCTATTTGAATTTATATTCCATTTATATTTGGGAATATAAATGAAGATACAAATAATTCATAACAAAATCACTTGAGTTTAGAGTGATTTGGAAGCAAAGTTGACTAAGCTCATGAATGTAGGTCAAAAGGGCTTAAGTAGGGAATTGATTTAGTTTGATTTTAATTAGCTCATATGGATTTGGATTTCATTTATATTTGTGAATATGAATGAAGGAATGATTGATTTATAAGGAAATCAATCAAGTTTGATTTTAAAGGGGTTTTAACTAAGCATGTGAAGGTGGTTCATATGGCTTAAGAAGGGATTTTGGAATTTGAATTTGATTATGGGTTACAATCATTTATAGTTTATAATTAATTTATGATTTAGAATTTAATGTGAGATTGAATTGATATTTGAAAAAACCAATTGAATTGTGGTTGATTTGAATTTGGTTAAGGCTAAGTCCATAAGATAAAATCAAAGGGCTTAGGAAGGGTTTTGGCATTTGGATTTGATCATGGGTTTCAATCATTTTGAGTTTGGAATTGATTTATGATTTAGAGTTTGAATTGATATTTAAATTTGAGGTTTGGTTTGAGGAAGGAAGCATGGGTTGGATTTAGAATGATAAAAGTTTTCCTCAAGGCATAGCCTATTCTATGGCTAACCCTTCTAAGTCTCTAGGCTTAGGTTAAGTGTTCACCTAACAACTAGAAGTGTCTTAAGAATAAGGAGCTCTTAGTGTCTACAAGAGTCCTAAATCTATGTTGAGGAAGTTGAGAACTCACTCCAAAAGTGAGGTCAACTGTGCTTGAGTCTGGGAGGATGATGAGTGAATCGAAAAGACTAGTTGGTCTTGAGCATGAGAGTTAAGATGAGAAAATGGAGACTGAATCTTTCAAACTGAAAAATAGATGGTGGTAGGATGTGTTCCTCTCTTTAGCATGAATAGAAGAGTGAATGGGAGAGGAAATCTGATTTTTTTTTAGCTCATTGGATCTGGGAATCGGGGATGGAGGAGAACGTGACTGGGAGAAGTGAGAGAGAGAGTCGAGAGCGGGAGGAAGAATGAGGGACGAGGGATGGACGAGCATTACCATCATCTAGAGATTGGAATTTTGGTCAAACGAATCGAGAGAGAAAAAATAGAGAGGGGTTTCGGTTGTTGGGTTCATGAGAGGTTCTTCTCATGCTTCCAATCAAGAGGGAAAGAAAAGGGGATTAAGAACCTTAATTTCAAATTAATTACTTTTCTTATAAGTTTAGGCGGGATTTTTTTTTCAAAAAATATTTGAATAAGATTGGATCTATTGTGGAAAAAAATTATACCCATATTGTTTTGAATTAATTTTGAAATAATTCAGATATTAAGAAATCAGATTTGATTAATATTAAAATAAATATATGAATTTAGTTATTTTCATGGCCATATTTATGTGAAAAATTCATCAAAATTAATCTCATGAAATATGGATGTCATTTCTAAAATTTGATATTTTGAATTCAATAGTGTTCAATAATCGAGATTTACTTGAGCAATGTCAAGATTGATTGAAGTAAATTTGAGGTTAATTTAGGCATCATCGCTCTTCGAGGCTTGCTATTTGCTCCACACTTGATCGAATTGATCATGAAAGGTCTTATTTAATAGTTTTTAATGTTTCAGCGACAACGACGCAGTTCATGTCACGGAAGGAGTTTATTCGGAAAGTGTCGAGGCCTCTCAATTTTCATATGTGTGAAATTGCCTATTATATTTATTTCCTTTCACTGGATGGTAATTGATCAATGTGAGATATAAATTTTAATTGATTTTAATATTTTGGATGCATTGCGCATTGATTTCACTGAAGGACATCTTGATCAATTTCGATCATGATTCATATGCTTTCAACTCTCATTTTCACGACGACTAATTCTTGCTAATTTCAATATATTTGCTTGATTAAGCATATGAAAATTACTTATAGGTTAACAAATTTCTTAGGAATACTCTCGATTAAAGTAGGCAACTGTTATCTCTAAAGATTTCAAGGGTAAGGCTATCAATAAATTGGCTATGTTTGGAAAATCAAATGGGAAAAATCAGAAGGAGAAGACTTATTATCGAAGCCAAAGGAAATAAGTAGGGAATGCTCATGATACTAGAAAACCCAGTGAGCACTCTAATATATCCTATGGTTGGGCCTAATACATTTGAAATTGAAGAGAATTATTTTTGTTTGAGAAAAAATTTTAAAAGATTATTATGGCTAATAATCCAACAATACAAGATTATGGAAATGCCTAAGATGTGAGGATTTATTTGTATGGAAATAGCTACCTCAGATCCTAAATCTATGGAGTTTTTGGCATAAGCTAACGTATGACCTAAATCTAAGTGAAAGTGGGTATATGGTTTACCTCCACAAGAGAGAGTAAACCACCCGACTGGTGGACTTATAACCATCTGGAGTAGCAACCAGCTAACTACTCCTATGCTTTAAATCCATGTAGGCAATTCATATGATTTTTCAAGATAATTGGGTTGTTATTATTTAGAAAGAGACTAAAGTCCTTAAACCCACTCTCTAAGAGACTAGAGCATGAGTGGTATGAAAAATGACTTAATCTAAAATACAAATCTTTTATTTTTTTTATTTGAATTTGAATTTTGACAAAAAGGCCATAGATTTTCATATATGTCTAAATGCATGATGAAAGTGGATTATAGGCTAAATCAGGAAAGATGTGCTTTCCATCATAGAGGAGACCCTCAAAGGTCAAGTCTTCCCTTATCATGCAAGGATGGAAACCCTCTTAGCAAGAGTGAAGCAATATGCATGGATGTGAGACATACAATATTTAGCTAAGGGGTTAAATCTTTAATTATGTTTATTTAATGCCTAGGCTTTATATGAGGTTATGAGTTATAATTGGGTAGAAAATTTAATTTTTTTTCCTAAGAGCCTCATAGCATCCAGGCCACACAACAAACACCAATCATAAAGAAACTATGAAGAGGCATACATTTTCTAATGCACAAGCTAAACATAACATCAAACATTTTATAGCTACAAAGAAAAGAAGAAAAGGTTGGTGCCGTACCGACAACCCGAAAAGAGAAAATAGGTAGCCAAGCTCTACCCTTATACAACCCAGAATATGAGAGAATAATTATAATTTTATAAATGAATAAATGTTATGGGGGGATACCTTTCTTCATTCTTCTTTTTTTTCCTTCTTCGATTCAGATGTGCTTGCTTCAAAGGCATCATAGGGCCTCCCATAACAAAGCCTTCTAGCCACTGCTCATCCCATTTTCCCATAACACTATTCTTAATTCCTAATACAAAATTATATTAAAAATAGGAAAAGTAAATCTAACTATACCGCAAAATAATTAGCTAAACACACATATAATCCCAAGTATATATATATATATATATATAATATATATATATATATATATATATATATATATATATATATTGGGTTAAGCAACCCAAAAATATTTATATTTATTTTAAGCACACCTTAAGCACAATCTCTAAAAGGCAACATCGATAATATACATCCTAACATCCAATCTAAAATAATACATCATAAACCAAACATACATCATACCATGCACCACCTTAATATAAAGCTAGAAGTGGTGACTTAGTTCTAATGAGTGTGTTAAGGCTTGTGGTATATCCTAACTAGGCATTAAGGTTATGATTTTCTAAGTATGAAAGAGGTTTAATCACAAGAGGTTGATTTAACTTTAAGTGATTTAATTGATTTGAGAATTTTACTTAGTATTTTCTTTTATTTCATTTGACTTACACTTTGTAATTAAGTATTATAAAGAGAAGAGAAAGAGAAGATTACTCTATTTCATCCCTACCTTAAGTCACTTTAAAGCATATTAATTAACCCAATTAACCCAATTCTCTTTAATGAATGGCTTATTATGCATTTTAAATTCATCTTAAGTTTATGTTTACCTTAAATAATCATAATCAATATGAAAGGCATCTCAAGATTAATTTGATAGAATTATTATCACATGACATATGTTCAATCATTCCTTTCCATCATATATGACATGCATGGGATTAAATCCTAAGTATACCTACACATACAATATATTTCTTTTAGTTAAATGAAAGATGCATAAGTGTATTTTGTAGAAAATGGGATTTTCACTCAAAAGCTAAATCCACATTCAAGTATATAAAGGTTTTAAGTGGATATTTCACCATTATTAAACCAGGGGAGTGAGGTAAAGACCTCCTTGGGGCTAATTAAAGCCCTGCACCCCCAAAATGCCCAGACTATATGTACTCACTATTCTTGAATACACATGAATGTACAAGTGACTACAAGAATGAAAAATTATGAAAAAGTTGTATTTTCTTTCAATTGAATTATTTATACATATGAGCTAAAGTTGAAAAAAAGATTTTCATTCATTAACTAGATGCACATACAAGTGTATAAAAGTTTTAAGTCGATACTTCGTCATTATTAAACCAAGGGAATGAAGTAAAGACCTCCTTGGGGCTACTTAAATCCTTGCATCCCCATAATGTCCAGACTAGATATACCCACTATTCTTGAATACACATGAATGTACAAGTGACTACAAGAATGGAAAATCATGCAAAAGTTGTATATTTTTACTGACTAAATATTTATGCATTTGGAGTAAAGTTTATTCAAATTCTAATGTATGAATACATGTAAATGAAATCAAATAAGTACTTTTCACTATTAACAAGGAAAGTGAGGTAATCAAATGACCTCCTTGGGGATAACTATAGCTACATATTCCTAGGGTGTCCGGACCATATATCTATTAACATTCAAATGTATGTAAATCTACAAACGAATCAAAGAAAAGAAAGCTTCAATCCGTACACTTAAGGAATAATCACATATATTTTCTATATATTTATAACTAGTATTCATGGCATATATAATCATTCATTTATAAGCTTTGGAAAAATACATTTGGATTTAATAGTGATAATAATACATATATATCAAATTAAATCAACACATGCAAGCATGATATAAAGGAAACCATTTGATTTAATTAATTTTTTTAAAAGATGAATGCATGAATCAAATGATATACAACATTTAATATGATTTGAGAGGAATAAATAAACATAAGCATGTGATTTCATTCAACCAAACTAATTCCTAAGGACAATCATATCAAATTACAATTATTTAAAGTAAACCAAAGCTTTTAATATCATTTTTAATTTGATGTTTAACTTGATTTAAGGAAAGAGAGAAAGAGGGAAAGAGGTTTGCTAACCCTAATCCAATCCCATATTTGTAGGTTGATTTAATGAGAGAAAATTAGGTTAATTTTATGAATTAATTAAGTTAATGTATGAATTAACTTAATTAATTAACCCTTACCGATGTTACCTTAAGGTAATTAACTAAATAATTATGAGCCAATGTGATATGTAAATGAATTGAAAAGTAAATTAGCAATTGTCCTATGAAATGAAAGGGGCCTAATGCAATTGGCTCATAATTAATGGTTAATTAAGTTTAAGGAACTTAATTACTTTTATGATTTTCCCACATATATGGATAAATCATAATTTCATTAAATCTCTTTAGGCTATTGAACACCTAAATAACTATCCATAAATTAATTAGGTTCAGATGTATTTTAAAATTTGATTAAATAAGTAATTAATTAATCCACTAATCCTAAATTAATTTCTCTTGAAAACTGAAGGAAACTTAGGGAAAATATTAGGAGAGAAGCCCAAATCTAATTCCCTAAGCCTCCTCACTGTTAATCAATGATAGATGACCCAATTAATTAAGCAAGTTACTATTCATATGCTTAATTATCACTTAATTAAGTAGGTAATCAAGGCTTAATTAATCAATTTACCAAATTAATTAACCAATAAATCTCAAGAAAAATAGGGTCATGCCCCTAAACAATTTTAAAAAAGTTTGAAGTTAATTGGTTAATTAATTAGTAATCAAGGTAATTAACTTTTAATTAAATCTTAATTAAGCTTAAATTACTCTTCAAAATTAATTAAGGATAATTTTAATGGATTCCCCTCTGAAATATCCTTAAAATGAGCTCTTATTTGTATTTTTTAGATTTTTTTATAATTTGTTATAAATTATAAAAGTTTCAGCCTTAAAAACTAATTAAATGACCTTAATTAAGCCTAATCTCGTCAGCACTACCCGGCATGCTTTTCACATGACACCACATCCACGGCTAACTCGGCTATTTAAGTAGTCACATCCATAACTGACTTGGATGGCGGCGGGACATGCTTTCCTATGAGCGAGCGAACAAATCGGATGGCCACGATCAAAAGTGGTAAAGGAATGCTTAAATGGATGATCTAGCATGATTTGATCAAGGTCGTCCATTCCGACCACTCGGAATAGATGACCCGTGATCTCTCTACTCATGAGCGATGAATGATGGAGCCCATCTATCATGGATCGCTCGAATCGAGCTCACTCAAGCTTGGATTCACTCCAGAATAATCCCACACCTTCACGTGAGGGATCCACGAAGATCCAACGGCTAGGATCGACTCATATGCAAATTTTCTTCAATAAGCTCTAACCCATTTTAAGCTAAAGCTCAGTTTCAATGGATTTACCTCATTGGAGTTAAGATCGGTTCACACGCTGAAGCTTCACTTTGAGATGAAGCCTCATTGAGCAATTGAGTTGATTTCAAGTGGTTTATTTGAAAAGCCAATAATGGTGCTTGAGCTTCAATTTTGATCATAGTCCATCCTCCGTGGGCTTGGAGCTCGAAATGACTTAGGTAACGATGACGCGGCGTGGATGTGTAAGTGATTGGTTTTGAAATGGAGAGTTAGAATCAGAGGTGAGCTCCCCTATTTTGGCCTCGCACGGAAAGAGAAAATCCACAGTGGGGAGGGCTTGGAATCACTCGAGAGCTTGCTAGGGAGTTTTGTTTCTCTCTTGGGAGCTTAGATGAAGCAAATTGTGTGATTTCCTGTGATAATTGAGGAGGTATACCCCTTAATTGGCTAAGGTGGATAGATTGGATTGCTTCCATTTTTGGCGCCATATCGTGAGCCCCGGAGGGGTTCGAGTTCATGGCACGCCATGAGTGGAGGAAGGCATGGGAGGTGGCTCAAGGCTTAATGTGGTTGATGGATTCTCCTTTGTCCATGGGTTCTTTATTTGGGAAGGAGGTAGCTCTCACGCTTTGGTCCATGGAAGCCTAGCCCACTGGGTGGCTAGGTGGATTAGGTGATACCCCATTTGGGTGTTTGATAGTTGCTAAGGATGATAGGAGAGTGGATTGTCCCAATTTTGGCAAAATCCTACATGGGGAGGCATATCTAAGGGGGATTTGCCTTGGGTTTGGTTCCAATTAGGTTTGGGCTGGTTTTGGGCAAACCTATGATGGGTTTGGGTCGAGTTAGGTCAGGTTACAAATTCCCATGGGTTGGTTTCATGGGTTTTGGCTTAATTTGGTTAAATGGGTCGATTTGGGTCATGTTGGGTTAAATTGATCGATTGGTCAAATTGGGTCAAACCAAGCCTTAGGTTAGGTTCAAATGATGATTTGAAGTATATTAGTTAAGTGGTTTCAATCAATTTGGCCTAAGTTTGATTTTGGCTCATTTGGATTCATATAGACCAATTTGACCAAATTGGAAAAAATTAACTTGGGTGTAGTTCAAATTCAATTGGTTAATTGAAAATAATTAGGCTTTGGTTTGAATCAATTTAAATTTAATTTGGATTTCTAATTAGACCCTTTAGTCAATTTAAGGGTTGACCAATTGGTCAAATTGGCTCAATTATGATTTTGATCAAGTTCAATAAATTTGGAATGAACTTGCCATAGTAATCAATTTGGATCATGATTTGACCATTTTGGCCTTTAGGCCAATTTGGATCAACTAGACAAATGGCCAATTGGGTTTGGTTTGGCTCAAGTGATGGTCAAGTCATGTTCAATCATTGATTATGAGTTGGTGTGAATCAATGGTTCAATTGATTTAGTGTATATGAGTTTTGGCTAATTTGGGTTTCATATAAGGGTTGACTTGGTCAAATGACCAAGTTGACTTGGTTTGACCCAATTAAGACAATTGATCATCCTAGGTGATTGATGATCATGGTATGAGGTTTGGAAGGCTTGGTCCAATCCAATTTTAGATTAGAACTTGGTTCATATGGGTTCTTTAGGCCATTTTGGGTCAAGTGGACCTAAATGGGTCAATTGGGTTTTGGTTTGATTAAGGTTTAGTTGGATTTATATATGAGCTTAGATTGAAATATATGTCCAATTTTAATCAATTTGGGCTATGATAGGTTTTAGTTCATTTGGAATTATCAAGTCAAAAGGGCTATTTGACTTGGGTTGATTTCAATTTGGCTGATGATTGTAATTTATTTATATTTGATAGATTGAAGGAATGATTAATTCAAGAGAAATCCATTAGTTTTGATTTGGATGGGTTTTGGCCAAGTTCGGAATTGGCTTAAAGATTTAACTAGGTTTTGATTTCATTTAGATTTTGTTTTGGCTATTTGAATTTATATTTCATTTATATTTGTGAATATAAATGAAGATATAAATGAGTTATGAGAAAATCACTTGAGTTTGGAGTGATTTACAAAAATTTGACTAAGCTCATGGAGGTAGTAAAGGGCTTTAAGAGAATTAAATTAGTTTGATTTGGTTTTGATCATTGAATGTGGGTTTCATTTATATTTGTGAATATAAATGAATATATGATTGATTTATAAGAAATCAATTGATTTGGGTTGATTTGGGTTGATTTGGTTAAGCTCATGGACGTTCATATGGCTTAAGAAGGGTCTTGATTTGGTTTGATTTAGTTTTGATCATTTTATTTTCATTTATATTTATATATAAATGATGGAATAATTTGATTTATAAAGAAGTCAATGTTGACCTACATGTAATCATAAGTCGAAGCTCACGAGAAATTTGACAAAACTTTGATGCAATAAATGGTAAAATATGACATCATCAAAACTAGTCAAAATAATTTTCAATCAATGAATGGACTGCTCCATCATGTTCAGAATGTTGAAATTGATCAGAATATACATACTTCACATTTTGATGGTCAACCGATCAAGAAGGAAATCCATCAATGCGCTTACACACATATTGAGATTAGGAAGCCACGATGATGTCAAAAAGACCTCCGTTCATAAAATTGATCATGCCATTAGTATCAAAAAGTCAAAACTTATCAAATGAGACTATTCACTCACTGCTTGAGTCATGAATGCTAAAGTGCAATGCACAACTGAACCAAAATTTACTAATTTGATGACTTTAATCAACCGACCTCATCGTGAAATGGATTATGTCAATCCAAAATATTGAATTTATAGAAATGATACACATTATGCGGGTTTGGTTTTGGCAAGATTCATAAGAATTTTGACGTGATATCGCAGAATTCAAACATCCAATTTAATTAAACAAAGTTCAATTTAATTTTAATTATTAAATGATTAAATCAGAATTTTTGCATGAATATGGCTTAGTGATCAGAGTATATTCTTTCCATAAATACTCCTTAATGACATTCAAAATTGTGCTTTGATTTTTAAAATCTTACCTAAATACATAAAGAACTATTTCTCTATTTTTCCCCTCCCATGACAAGGAGGCAGCAAACAATTCTAGGGCACACACCAAAACCTTCCTGCCTCTCTAATAATTCTTCCCTGTTTGTCTAAAATTAGAATCCTTGTCACACGCGGAAAACATTGTTCTCCTGCCTCTCTCATGAGGAAAGAATTGAGTTTGTTTGATAATTTATTTTGGCTGAACAAGGAAGAATGGAAAGGCAGGTGCCTCAAATTTTCTTTATATCTCACTTTAATTCCTCTATAGTACATTATAGTTATTTCAGATCACCGATTCCAAGAAGAAAGCTTGCCATGGCTTGAAGCAACTCAAGATACATCCTGCCTTTTCTAGAAGATCCGACTCTCCCAAAGCCCTAGAAAAGGCTCATTGATAGAAGTATTGGCATCTTATATTATTGGAATCCTAAAATAAATGTTACCCAATATGAGAAACTAGCTGGTACTGCACCTCCACTCGCTCTTCCTTCTTCAATCTCACAACTAAATGTTGTTCTAAGCCAAGTCTCCCAAACTATACCATTAAAAGGGTCTTTACCTCATCAAAATTAAGGACAACAAACTCTTCAGCAACCATATCAATTGGTGGAGCAAGAGCAACAGAGTCAACCTCAGATACCAATTCAATAATCTATTCATCGATACTCAAGAATTGCAAACACCTTATCAAAGAACTATACACTTTTCAACAGCTTCCCACATTACTCACAAATTCAGAACCCCTTATCAACAAATTCCAAACTTTCAATCATGGCACAACCCCAGCTAATCATATCAACCGGGTAGAAGAATAAGTTTTTCGCCATACTAGGAAGGCTAGAAATTACCAGACAAAATTCCATAAGACTGACGGGGCGCCTCAGAGTCTCAAGCTAGTTATCAAATGGGGCAATAGCTTCAAAGGGCCTAGACTTCACAATAGTAGAGCCAACCATTGGCGACATAAAGCATTCATGAGCGGATGAACCCAGAGTCAACATATTGCAAGCAGGGAGTAAATACATGTGCCACAAGTCTTTGGGACAAGAGATGCTTCTAAAGAACCTACACATCGAATCACAACACTCTAGATTTCCCGGAGTTGGGGATGCTGGTCATCAAGAGACAAGTTGATGGGGCTTTCTCCATCAACTGTCCAACAACCTGCTAACTTTCAATTATTAGGATTACTTGTACATGCCCGGGTTCTACAATCTAGAGCTAATGTATTTCAAGCATACCTCACCGGTGAGCTCATTAAACCACAAACTAGTCGTAATGATCCAATCATGAATGTGAATGTGGAATATAGTCATCATTAAATGAAAATAAGAAGCTCCATGCTTCCAAATCAAATGGGCCAATTGATGCTTCAGCCTCCTATGGGTTCCAAAACTGGTTATGAAGATGACCATCATGAAAAAGGATGTGACTTTTATTCATCTGGTAGGGCTAAGGGATTAATGATGCATTCATTATAGCCTAAGCTCGCACCACTTCCCCATGCTCAAAATAAATAGGACATGAGATTGGGCACCATTCCTCTCAAGTTCCTCTCTTCAGACCGAGAAAGAGCACCGTCATCAGGCGGGTT
This sequence comes from Cymbidium sinense, assembly GCA_021442155.1. NCBI lineage: Eukaryota > Viridiplantae > Streptophyta > Magnoliopsida > Asparagales > Orchidaceae > Cymbidium > Cymbidium sinense. Next base: position 1,933,551 of record CM038232.1, read on the forward strand.
CTTCTCTAGGTTTCTGACATCTTTCCTACCTATTCAATCCAAATAATCAATACTCCAATATCTCTTATTCAATCCCTACTAACCAAACTCACGAAAAATCATTAGTGTTGTGGATTGTGGATGTATGAAAAAATGTGAAATATATATGCATATACTTGTTCTTCTTTATATAGATTTGAAGGCCTCGTCATGCTCATTAGGGCATGATGAAATGAAATTTATTGGTGTTGAAGATGCCGCCAGATGACGCTAACAGGGCAAAAGTAAAATTATTATGCAACCATTTTAAATGTGTAAAAATTGAACATATATGCTTGTGCTTCTTTATGCAGGTGATCGAAGACCCAACTAATGTTCAATAGGGCTTAGTAGGTATGAAGACTCAGCTGTGGTGTCACAAGACACCATCCGCTACCTCGAGTAAGCCAAAACAATTCGATGTAAATCTTCTGGATGATGAAATCTCTGAAATATTACTAAAATTTTGATTAAATTTTGTACTTAAAAAAGGGGGGAGAATCAAGATTCATTTAAAAAAAATGTAATCAAGTACATCAAAAATAAATAATCTAAAATAAAATTTGAATGATTTGAAATTGCATATATATTTGCATTTATGAGATCAAGACCCACCAATGCTCAATGGAAGGTATGAAGACTTTGGTGTCGCAGACATCATCCGCTACGCTCAATAGAGCATACCGGGTAAGCCAAAGTAGTTCTGATGTAGCCCCCTATGCGGGGATGATGCCAGAATACTGTCAAAATGTTGCTAAAAATTTCTCCAAAATTCATAGTTGCAAGCAAAATTCAAGCTAAACAAATAGCACTGCCTAAGCTTGCTAAAATAAAATTGATATTGAATTGAATTTTGAATTATAAATGAGAATGAATTTGAAATGAATTTGAAGATTATATTTCAAATAAAGATAGATGGATTGAACTCAAATAGATTTATGAACTTGAAGCGAATTAAATATTTTGATAGTAAACATAAACTTAACACTTCAATATATGTTATTCTAAGGGATCTAATAAGTTGTTAAAACAATTCAAAATGTCTTCATCGCCACCGGATCTACAATTCTTCATACAAGTAGACAAAAGAAAATTAAATTAAATGCTACACTAATTATGGAGCTTCCTTCAATCCAAAAATAAAAGAAATTTTATTCTAATTATGATTTTCAAAATCAATGATTTCATTAATTATGTGATTATCTAAGTTATAAACACTTGCAACTTTAAGAGATTTAAAGTGCAAATTCTAATATTTGAAATGGTTGCACACGTTAAGTTGAGATTAAATAAATATGAAATTAATCTCATAATTTAGAAATAAAATTACCTAAATCACTTAAATACCCACATGGGCCCCAACGCTTAAACTAAGTATTTAAACTTAGTGTCTGAGGATGCTACGTGGGTCTAAAAATAAAGTGGAGAAAAATGATGAAAATAATACAATCATTTATGACTATATGCATGCAAACTAATGAATGTCGTCAATGTTAATTCAAGTCAATGAAAGATATAAGTATTCAACTCCATAGAATATAATCATAGTAGGCCTAATCTTATATATTTGAAATAGAGTTGACACGGTCTAAAAAATGATCAACTTCTAAATGAACTCAAATTACATTAGATTATAAGACCCAATCCTCTATATTTGCAATAGAGTTAACACGGTTTGTTATGATATAAATTTTCTAAAGAATTTAAATTACACATAAGTCATAGACATGATCCTCATTAGCAGAGTTGACAAGGTCTACCCATGATGGCTTGAAAAAATCTCAACTGGAGGGGATTACTACTATTTAAAACTTTAAATTATTGTATCTCAAACTCAAATTTATAATTCAAGTTGTAAACCTGATCCCTTGCTAACAAAATAACAAAGTTGACAAGGACTACCCCAATGATGGCCACGTTGATTGAAAATCTCAACCGGATTATCAAAAGATACTTGAGCTCTAAATTAATTTATCATACAACTAAATTTCAACTAAGTAAATATATAAACTAAATAAAATTTATTATTTAAATACTTAAAACAAACAATTCATCCACCCATCCACCATTGTTGGGGATGATAGAATAAAAAAACTCTAGCTCATAAAGTAGCTAATGTCAAGTCAAATAAATTACTATGATCAAACTAAAATAATCTCATGCTAGTAAGGATGTGGTCTGTGTCCTCTATCTATGTGATTTGGCTAGTAGGCTCCACACCTTTATATTATGGTCATGACTATAGCCCATATGTTCCCCAATCGCTTAGTCCTTTGAGTTATGAATCATAGGGTATATTTGATAAGCACAAAGCCTTTTGTCAACCAAAGTGAACTTAAGATTGTCTCCTAAAAAAACACCCCCGGCAAGGATTTCTTAAATAAAACCCATGTGTCCGATGAGGATCCTTCTAGTCAAGTTGGGTTGACTACCTCTTTTAATTAAGTAGACTGAACAGTGAGATGAGCAACTATGAGATCTAGATCGAGCACATCATCATTCGCCCAACCATCTACTTTAAGCTAATAATGATGAATTTCATAAATTCCAATATCTAAATTCCAAAACTCCACATGCTGCTACTATACACTATGCATTCAACGATCTAATGACTAGCCTTAATTGAAAGTTTTCTCTCAGCATTGAGAGGGGTAATTAACTATAGGGGCTTATGCTACAAGAAACCTAGAAGCAAATCTAAAGTCCTCACAAAATGAGGGTAAAATCTATGGGTAGTGTCTTATATACTATCTCATCTGCCTTCTAAAAATTACACCGACACTAAAATCATGCTCTCTTCAATTATGAGAGGTCGATGGTGAATTTTTGGAGCCCACAGATTTCTAATGACTCTGCTGAGCACTGGTTTCTCTTTCCATCTTTGGCCAGTCAAATTTGGAGTATAGTAACAGTGGAGTATAAGTAATCAAAATTGAAGTTTAGTCATTATTGACCTCATTTTTAGGATGAGCTCTCAACCCCTCCATCTTAGGCATAGGAATCCTCTTAGACTTTAAGATTTCCTTAGTCTTAAGACACATCTAGTGATTAGGTGGACACTCAACCTAGCCTTAGAAGACTTAGAAGAGTTAGCCATAGGAATAAGTCATGCCTTAGGGGTGTTAGGAAAACTTGTCTACCCTTAGCTTGAACCATTCCTCACTTTCCTTCATTCAAGTCAAACTCCAAATCAATCTCATTTGATTTTTTCCAAACTCAAATCAACTCCATATGATTGACATCTATGATTGAAACACCATGATCAAAATCCATCAAAATTCTTAAGTCCAAATCTTTTTTAAGTCTTTAATCTTCCCTTAAGGACTTAGCCAAAATCATGATCAAAACCAATTCAAATTAGACTTTCTAAAATTTATTTATATTCTCATTTATATTCACATATATAAATAAATATAAACTCAAACCAATCAAACTAACCTCAAAACCTCAAATCAGATTTCAAACATAGAATTTTTCTAAGTACTTTAAATTTCATTTAAAGGACTTAGCCTAAATCATGATCAAATCAATTCAAAATCATGAGATTTTCTCATAATTCATTTATATCCTCATTTATATTCACATATATAAATGAAATATAAATATAAATCAATCAAACCAAATTCAAAAATTCAAACTCCAAACTCCAAAAAATTTCTAAGTTGTTTAAATCCTTCTTAATGGACTTAGCCCAAATCATGATCAAATCATTTCAAATCCTTGAAATTTTCCCATGATCCATTTATATTCTCATTTATATTCACATATATAAATGAAATATAAATTCAAACAATCAAAACCAATTCCAAAATCAAACTCAAATCCATTCAAAATCCAACTTAAGCCTTTCAAGTCAAAATCTTGAACTTAGCCAAATCAACTTCAAATCAAACCAAACTCTTGATTTTCCTTCATGATTCATTCAACCTACAATCATGAATTCAAATATACACAAACTTCAATCACTAAATCAAAATCCAATTCAAAAATCAAACCCTAAATCCTTTCATATTCTTCCTTTGAATATGAAATTGTCAAATGGATCAAAAACCATTTGACTTCAAACCACTTGCAAATGGATTTATATTTCAATCATAAGTCCATATACAAGCTCAATCAAGCTCAAATCAAGCTTTGACCAAGTCATTTGACCCACTTAGGCTCACTTGACCCAAAGTGATCTAAAGTACTCCTATGAGCCAAATTATAATCCTAACCAAATTATATTAAATCAAACTCACATATACCTCTCATCTGATCAACAATCATCATGGGATGATCAATCAATCAAATTGGGTCAAACCTAAGGATTGATCAAGTCAGCACTTAACCCAAAATGAAACCTAACATAGCTAAATTACACTATAGGCCAAATTGATAGAAACCAATGATCTAGGTTCATTCATAAACTATGTTTGAACTTGACCAAGTCAACATTTGAGCTTAACCTAGCCCAATTGGCCACTTGACCCAAGTTGACCCAACTTGACCTAAAGGGTCAAAATGTGTCAAAACTTGATCTAAGCCAAATTGATTGAAACCAATGGGTCAAGTTCATTCCAAATCACTTGTTGAACTTGACCAAAATCTCAATTGGCCAAACTAGACCCAACCTAGCCCAATTGACCTTAGACCCAACTTGACCTAAAGGGGTTATGTTGAGCCAAATTTGAACATAACCAAAATTGATTGGAAACAAAGATACCAATCCACTCCATATGACTAACCTAACCTAAACCTACCTTGACCTACCTCAAATAGGTCAAATGGGTCAAATAGGTCAACTTGACCCATTTGACCTAAATGAAGTCATATGAGCCAAATTCAAAACTAATCCAAATTGAATCAAACCAAAGCCACCAAAACATTTCAAATGGTCATATGAACTTGACCCAACCTTGGTTTGACCCAAATTGACCAATTGGTCAAGTTGACCCATTTTGACCTAAATGAGTCAACATGGCCAAACTTTATCAAATGAATTCCAAATCTCATGAAACTTGGCCAAACCTACTTTCTCCACATACCCAACATATCCAAATTTAAAAAAATTAACAAAATGACCATTCTACCCCTAGGCCATATAATAAATTTTGGCCTAATCCATGGGTAATTTGGTCATGCCCTCTTCATATCCACTTGATACCTTCTTAATAGTTCAAGAGGACCTAATGAAGAGTGGTCCACCAAACCCAATGGGTTTGGGTCAGCCCAAATAGACCCAAGGCCAAGCCCGACCCCATGGGTCAAATTGGCTCATTCCAAATCCCTCCTCCACTCAATTTGATGCACATGGGAGGTTGGCAATAATCCACTCAAGGCCTCAAACCCACCATGCAAAGAGCTCAGATCAAACAACCTCCAATTTGTGTCAATTGGATCAAAATGGCAAGCCTATGCTCATCCACCATGATAGATATACTCCCCTAATTCAATTCAAAATCATCATTCCCTCATTTGGTCAAGCCCTAGAGAGTGTTAGGAGAGATCAGAGAGGATTTATAAGCATTCTAAAAGGGATTTGAAAAGTGATCTTCTCAATTTTCTCCAATGAAAAATAGGGGAGCTCTCTTGAACTTCCAACTTTCCCCACACTCAAAATCACTTCAATTCCTCTTGCACACTTCCTCTAAGGATCAATCTAAGTGCACTCAAGCATCTATTTGAGTTCCCACAATAAGGAGAGACTCAATTAGATCAAAGCCGCAAGGGACATCAAGTGGTGTTGGTCCATAGGAAGATCCACTCAACCCTAAGGCTCAAAATTTTCAACGTGGCTTTGTCTCCACTGCAAGCTACCTCATTGTGCTCGAGTGCGGTGATCACCTCTGGCGAGGTATGAAATTTTTCAACCACCTAGCATAGGAGGTGTTGGTCTTTTATGAAAGGAATTTTCAAGTCATGCATAATCCACTATTGGAAGTGTTCCTTATTGGCTTTAGATGGTGTGGGTAAAGTTTTTTCCCAATCCGAGCTCAATCAAGCCCAGATCTTCCCCTAGATCATGGACGGCCTCTGTTGATCCTAAAGATCCTGGCCATCCATCCAAGCCTTTTGGATGGACGGCCAAGATTATTCCCATGTTTAGAAATTTATTTATCCTTTTATAAACTATAGCTTGATCCTTGGTCGTCCAATCTTTGATCAAACGATAGGGATCAAAGCGCGTCCCACCTTTTTGATTTCATGTTTAAGTAAGCTGTGGACATGTGTAAACCGATTGACCATCACACATGTCGCAGTGAGGGGGGATTAGTTTAGGGATTTAATTAATTAATTAATCTTATTCTTCTAAAATTATATCTCAATAAAATTTAGAAAATATGAGATAAAATCCTATGGAAAGATAATTCAACCTAGAATATTTTAAAATAATTTCAATGGATTTTGAATTATCTTTTTCTCTAATTTTGGGATTAGAAATTTCATTTTGCTAATTACCTCTTAATTAAACTTCTGATTAATTCTAAACATCTTGAGTATGCTTTAGGGGATGACTTCTGCCTCCCCTAATTTTCTTGGAATTTATTGAAGGTTTAATTGGTGAAATTGCAAATGTGCTTCCTAATTACCTTCTTATGTAATTAAGGGTAATTAAGGTGTGATTAGGGTTTTAATCCATTATTATAGTTAAATAAGGTCAAGTCCAGTATATAAAAGTTCTAGGGAATAATTTTGGGGTATTTCCCCTAAGCTATTCCCTAAACCCCCTTGTCTTTCCTTAATCCTCTCTTAATTAAGGGTTACTTCATTAATTATCTCCTTAATTAAATTCTAAAAATTCTAAAAAATTTTAGAACTTAATTAATCTACTTTGGATAGATGCTTAGGTGTTTAAGAGTCTAAGTTCAATTAAGGAAATCAAAACCCAATTCATATGTGTGAAATGGTTTTGAAATTACTAAACCCTTAGCTTAATTAACTATTAATTGTGAGACAAATGGAATTATGCCCTTTTCTTCAAAGACGCATTGTAAGTTTAAATTCCTTGTGAGTTTTTTATGTCATCTCATTGGCTCATAATTACTTGGTTAATTAAGTTAAGGTGGTATAGGTAAGGGTTAATTAACTTGCTTAATTATACCTTAACCTAATGAATACATAAAAAGGAATCAAATCATCTAAAAATTAAAAAAAATATCAAACACATGTAGAAATGGGTTAGGAATAGCAAACTCAACTCACATTTTCAAAATTAAATCAAACTTAAAACTAAACAAAAATTGCATTGAATACACTTTGATTTATTTTAAACTTTCTTATTTCATAAGAATGTCTTTAGGATTTACTTAAATTGAATGTTTTTACATGTTTTCATTGCTTTGATTCTTTCCCCCAACATGTTAAATTTGTATGTCATGTGGTTTCATACATTCATATTTTTCAAAATTCAAATTTAAAAGTGAAATTGTTTACTTTATGTCAAATTTGCATGTGTTGGCTAAAGTAGAAATATGAGTGGCTATTATCACTCTAAACTCAAATTATTTTCAAAACATATAAGTCAATTATCAAATGAAAGTGTGCTACTTATATTTTAATTATAAGGTGAAAGAATATAAGGATGCTTAGCATAGATTTCCTTTCTCTCTTATGTTAATATAGTTTTGATAGAGTTGGTAGATGTATGGTTCATTTGAAAATAACCTAACACTTACCTAATTCCATATGATTCATTCTATGCTATCAATTAAGAAGGGTTACCTATGCTTGTACATATAAATATCATAAACAAAATGAATCAACTAATATAATTTTTGCATTCTTTCCTTCCAATTTATTTACACATATTTGTATTTAAGGAAAGTATATTAACAATGATATTTTAAGTAGCCTAAGTAGGTCTTTTATCTTACATTTAACAATTAATGGCATTCACTTATGCCTTTCTTACTTTCATGTGTGCATGTGAAAAATTGGGTAAAGAAACCCTTTTCTACTTAAGAAGATCATGCATATTAAACTTCCAAATTTCCTTAAATGGATTACTTAGCATGCATCATAAAGTGTGTTAAATATTCTCATTTGTTTGCATATATATGCTTAGAATTCATTCATATGCATGGTATACATGTTGAGAAAGAAATGAAGTGATGTGTGTTATGTAGATTTAATTCATTTTATTAAATCTTAAAATATCTTTCTTCTTGAATAGGTTTGTTTAGAGTTCATCTAAACTTAGGATTAATTAAAAGATTTAATCAAAACATTCACTAAACAAAACTAAAATGTAAATCTACTTTAGTTTAAAACCTAAAGTAATCTCCTTGGCTTCTTAACCCATTTAACACATAAAATATTTATCTTTCTATGAACCATAATATCTATAAATAAAAAGAAACTAAAATAAAAAAATAAAACTAAAATAAAATAAAATAAACAAAAACCTAAACTAAACTAAAAAAAATAAAAAACTTAAATAAAATAAAAACTAAACCTAAAGTAAAAAATAAAATAAACTAAAAATAAAATAAAAACCTAAACCTAAAAGATAAACCTAAAAATAAAACCTAAAATTTAATAAAAAAAAACCTAAACCATAAACCTAAAATATACTAAAGCTAAACCTAATGCTAAACCCTAAATAAAATAAAATAAACTAAAAATAAACATAAACCTAAACTAAAAAATAAAACCAAAAAATAAACCTAAAATAAAAGCATAAAACCTAAACCTAAAAAAATAAAATAATAACCTAAACCTAAACCTATAAACAAAGAATAAAACCTAAGCCTAAAAAATAAAATAAAATAACTCAACTAAAAAATAAACCTAAACCTAAACCTAAACCTAAAAAATAAACAACTTAAAATATGAGATAAAATCAATCCAAATTAATTAAATAACTTAAATGAAACCCTCCTCTAAGTTGAACATGTTTTCACACTTAGAAAATTTGAACCTAAAGCCATAGCTAATCATACCACACAAACCTTCAATGCACACACATTAGCCTAAGTCACCACTTCTAACTTTAGGTTTGGGTGGTGCATGGTTTGATGTTTGTTTTGTTTTGTGATATATTTTAGAAGATGTTAGGGTGTATGCTAGAATGAATGGTAGCGATCTTAGTCTAACCATTATTTTCAAGGGGATTGTGCTTAAGGGCACTATCATAAATAAAAATATAAATGCTTTGCGTTTTATACCCCTAAGCATAATCCAATAGGACAGGTGGACTTAGTCACCCATGTGCAGGAAGATAAGTCCAATCTACATGCTTGGGATTTTCTGTGGTTTACTTTAGCTAATCTCTATTTTGCAGGTGTTAGTTAGATTTTCATTCTTTTCCTTTTTCATGTAAATTTATGCAAAATAGAATTTTGTAATGATTGTTATGGAGATTAGGATGAGCATTGGTCATAAGATCCTATCTTATGCACCATGTGAAGCCTTGAAGTGTCTACCTTCCAACCATCCAAAAGAAGAAAGAAAAGAAGAAAGAAGAAAAGAAGAAGAAAAGAAGAAGAGAAGAAAGAAGAATGAAGCTTGAAGACTCCCATAACAATGAATTCCTTGCTTAATTGTAATTTAATTCATTTGTAATCTAGGTTGTATAAGGGTAGAGCTCGGCTACCCACATTTATTATTTTCGGGTTTCTGTGATGGTGTCCGACCACAACGGCCTTTTACTCTTATTGCTATTAGCTTTATAAATTGATTGATAATTTATTTAGCTTTTGCATTAAGTGGCATCTTTTTCTAGTTTCTTCCTGACTTTATGTATGGCCTGGATGTGGATTAGGCTCTTTAGACAAAAATAAATCTTTTACCAAACATAAATAACTCAAAATTAAAATAAAGAACTCATAACCTCACCTAAAGCTTAAGTTTAAAATCAAGATAAAAAAATTAGCAACCCCCTAGCTGGATGAGTATTTCTTTTACAATATCATGCACAAATGCATCTTCTTTTACTCTTGATTGGAGGGCTTCCACCTTTGCTAGAGAAACTTGGCTTGACTTTTGAGAGCCATTGTGGAAACACACCTCCTCCCTTCTCATTGATTTTGTCCATAACTTTATTTCTCATGCATTAGGCATATGAATCCTATTATCCTAAGTCAAATTAATTTTTTAAAAATAAAAATAAAAATGAAATTTGAATTGCATTAGATTTAGGTCATTTGAAGCATACACTTTACATGATCTAGTCTCTTTAGGGAGTGAGTTTAAGGACTTAGTATCTTTCTAAATAAATAACAGGCTAGTTATGTTGCATAAGCATAATGACTTGCCTACATGAATTTAAAATCATAGGAGGAGTTAGTTGGCATCCACCCCCAGGTGATTGTAAGTCTAAGCTATCGAGTGGTTTGTCCTCTCTTATGGAGGTAAACCAATTACCCATTTTCTCCTTAGATTTAGGTTATGCTTTTGGCCCTCACCAAAGCTCCCTAGATTTAGGTTCTGAGGTTGCTTCTCCCCTTCGAGTGCCATAAGCATAAATCCTCACCTCTTAGGCATTTCCTTAATCTTGTATTAAAAAATCATAAGTCCTAAATTTCTAATAAAAATTCAACTCAAACATGTTAAATCAATTTCAAAATTGTAAAGCCCAACTATGGGATAGTTTAAGATGCTCGCTAGGCTTCCTAGCATCATGAGCATCTCTTACTTATCTTTCTTTTGGCTTCGATAATAACTCCCTCTCTTTGATCAATCCCATTTGACCTTCAAAATTAAATCAATCGACTGATAGTCCTTTCCTATTGAAATCTTTGAAAACAATGAACATTTACTTTAATCGTGAGTTTTCCTAAAGAATCTTCATTCCTTATGATGTATAACTATGGGGGCTTGCCCCTGTAGGGAACTTAACGAACCCGATTTAACATAAACTTTACTTTACTTTTCCATGTAAAGTAAGGGAAGAATTTTTGATACATATACAGACACATCATCTTTAGGAGTCCTTAATGAGGTGATTTATTTAGGTGCCACGAAGGGCTTGCTCCACACCCAAGAAGAACATGAGAAAGGTGCCACGAAGGGCTTGCTCCAAACCCAAGAAGAATATGAGAAAGGTGCCACAGAGGGATTGCTCCCATCTCAAGTCATGTATAGGAAGGTGCCATGAGGGGCTTGCTCAACCCACACAGTGTATTTTTTAGATGAGGAAAACAAAGTGACTTATTCCTAATCCTCAGTACAGATAGCTCTCTATACATGACATGAGATGGGAGTAAGCCCTCTGTGGCACCTTTCTCATGTCCTTTCTGGGTTTGGAACCCAATCATAAGATAGATGAAAGGTGCCACGAGGGGCACCATCCTCAAGTCCATGAAGGGCTTGCTCCAAACCCGGAAAGGACATGAGAAAGGTGCCATAGAGGGCTTGCTCCCATCTCAAGTCATGTATAAGAAAGGTGTCATGAAGGGCTTGCTCCCAACCTAAGAAGAACATGAGAAAGGTGCCACAGAGGGCTTGCTCCAATCTCAAGCCATGTATAGGAAAGGTGCCACGAGGGGCTTGCTCCCAACCTACATAAGTACTTTGAGGATTATCTCAAGTCATGTATAGGTGCCACAGAGGGCTTGCTCCCATTTCATTCTTGGTTGAGCCTATCTAACATCTTGAATAGAGGTTCTAGAACTCTTCGTTTGTCATAGTTAAATGATTAGGTCCTAGAACCAAATCCCAAAATAAAATGAGAGATGAGAGAAATAAATAAAAATCAAGTCATCTCTGTTATGACCTAAATCTGGTCAAGACGGATTTGAAACCATTCTAATATGGAAAAGAGATATTAAAATTTAAAAAGTATAAAAAGTACTTCAAGATTTGAAAAGAAAATCTCAAAAAATAAAGTTTCAAAATTAAACTTATCCTTGATCTTACTTTGGCTTTTATCAAGCTAAAGAGAATCAGGGTTCCTGAATGAACACTCTTTGTTCTATCAGCATTCAAAAGGTGTTAAAACACTAAAGATATAAATATTGAGATAAAGGAGTTCACAAAGAGGAAACTTAAATCAAAAGGAGGCATAGTTGTACCTATTGCTTCTTCTCCCACCATGATTGAAGTTTGAATTGCATTTAAAAGAAGAAAAAAAAAATCATCCCAAAAGAGAATTCTTATTGACCAAAGTGAGGTTGATTAAGGAACTCAATGAAAATCTGTGTAGGTTGGGAGCAAGCCCTTCCTGGACCAAACCTCTTATGGCTTTTTTTTAGTTCCTCTTGATCGATTTGGATGATGGAAGATGCTTGGAAGTTTGTTAGATCATTTCTCTTTGCATTCACCTCTTCCCCTAAGGACAAATGGAATGCAAAGAGAAATGAGCTAACAAACTTCCAAGCATCTTCCATCATCCAAACCGATTAAGAGGAACTAAAAAAAACCCATAAGAGGTTTTGGCCATGCAAAAAAAAGGGAGACACAGACTCTCAAAAAAAAAAAGCAGAGCTCTCATACACCATCCCACACCAAAACTGAAGCAAAATGAAACCTCCCCTTCTCTCCAAGTGCTCTCAACCATTGGGAACACCAAAACCAAAAATTCAATCTAAAACTTGGGCAAGAAATCAACCCACAAGGAATTAGCTCAATTCTTCTGGAGTAGCATTTTCCTTTGAAGAAACAAAGATAGTGAAATTGATTTCAACGTCTAAAGCTCCCTAAATCGAGGTATGCCATTAACAACCCCTTTTATTTAAAGCTTTCACTTGATTGTTTCCATACAAGGGTTGTTCTCTAGTGAGATCAAGCCATGTGATTGAAAGAGATCTTTCAACAATCATGTAGCACTTCAAATCATCCAATCAAAAGTTATTACAAAACAAGTTGACGGTCACCCCTAGATCGGAGAGATGAAGGACCGCCCGCTTTTAAAAAAGAGACGATGGTCGATCTATGTTGTTAATCGATTAAATCCTTTAGGAATTGCGAATAGGGACCGTCATCATACTATGATCGACCCTATTTGGATCAACCCGGACACGCTTGACAATAAAGCGGATCATCAAGGAATGTCCGATCTTTGATCGGACGATCCAAAGCTAATCCCGCTCATTTTAGTTAAAACGCTGCTGAATCAAAAAAATCGTTAAAAGCAAGCAACATTTAATTAATTTAAAAAAAATAGAAAACTTCAAAAATCATATAAACTCAAACAAAATAAGAAAAATACAAATAAAATCTATGGATTTGTCTTGATGGGAGAATCCATAGAAATTAAAATCCCCAACTTTGGTGATTTTTTCCTTAATTTAGGTTTAATTGAAAAATATTAAACCTTGATTACTCTTAAATTAATAATCTAATTAATTTGAAACTTTGGGGAAATAAAATTAAAATTAAAACATACCTTAAGTAAATTTTTGGGGATTTAATTCTCTAAAATAAAATGAAATTAAAATTTTATGTTAGTTAACCCTTAAATTAAATATATTAATTACCCTTTAATAAAATAATTATGAAATTTTATTTTAATAATCTTAAATCAAAATAATGAACACCAGAATAATAATTTAACTTAATTAAACTAAGATGAACTTAATATGAACTTAATTAATTTAATTTGATAATTAAAAGAATAAAATAATTCAATTAAATAACCTAAACTTAATTAAATCATAATAAATCAATCAGTTAACCAAAATTATGAATAAACCCTCATTGGAAAGGTATTTCAGTGAAGAATAAGTGAAAAATAAAATTGCTTAATGAATCTTAACAAATTAAGCTTAATTTATATTTTAATAAAATAATTAAAACCTTAATTACATAATTACATCTAATTAAATCAAAACTTTAACATAAAAATTGGCATGTAACCCCACTTGTCATAAATATTCAAACCAAATTGGTCTATCAATTTGGAATTCTTGATTTTCCAAATCTCTAGGTCAATATGAACTAAATAATAATTGAGTAAATTAATTCATTAAATCAATAAATAAATTAAACTAAACTGAAATAAATATTATAAATACTTAGGGTAATTCATTAAAACTTCCCAAGTCAAAGAATCTAATCAAATAACAAAGCTTTAAGAAAATTAATGCTTAATGAAATTCAAATATAATTGAACAACTTAAGTTAAACATAACAAAACCATTCATCCTTAATGAATTTAAATAATGAACTTAAAACAGATTAATCAAATCGATCAAGTAATTAACCTTACTTTGGTTAAGAATAATTATGAACAAACCTAAGACATTAATTCATATTAATGGACTTAAAACTGCTTACAAATTCATAATTTAATATCTAAGTTAAATTGAATGAAATAAAACAAAAAATTAAACTCTTTAAAGTAACATGAGCCAAATCAAAAGAAATCCATATAAATTAATTTATGAAATAAATCAAACAAACAAATTAATTCAAACAAATGAAATAACATAAATTTCAAATAATTGAAATCAAATTAATTATATTTTTAATATTGGAAATTATTGATGTTTAGATGTTGAAAGAGCTCATCCAAAAATGGAATCATTCCATTCTTCATTCTTGAAATTTTAATAAATGAACATAAAATTTTAAATTATTTATGAAATAATTAAACTAAAATTCAAAATGATCACCATAACTCACTTCACACTGACAAACATCCTAGATTAGATCGTATTTTCTTTAATCTTATGACAAGAATTTAGTCAAGTGGGATTGCTGATGCTTATTGTTTGGTCATTAGAAGATGGTTCGTTCTAGATTTGACATTCTGACCGTAAAGGGATCACTATAATAAATCATAAATTATTGTTTGCTTATGCTAAAATCTAACATAGTCCATAATTGGCTTAAAACAGCCCATGTGCTTGTTGATAACATGCTTAAAATTTTCTTTAAATGTAATTTGATTTATTAGATTCATAAAGGACCAAGAAGATGGCGTATGATGGATGTCCTCGAAGAAGGAGACTTTCTTGGAAAGACCATAGATCTAAACTTGTAGTAAGTGGGAATTTCATGCTTTTCTGGGTAGATGAGAAACTTTTCTTGATTATTATCTTTAAAAAGATGCTTTATTTTCTTTTAATTGTAAATAAAAAATCATTCAACTAAATCAAGAAATATAATAAATGCAACTCATAGTCTTAATATAAAGTTTTATATTTCAACCCTTTGACATAATCATATAATGAGGAATTCCATCTTTACTAAAGCATATTTATTAAGTACACCTTCTTCTTTGATTTGGCCCATGATCTTTTTTTATGTATTAGGCATAAATTGCATCCTTGGTTAAAATGTGAGTCAAAAATTATTAAAATCACATTGTATATGCATCTTCATGATCTTGGGATTGGAAAAGTCTAGTTCATAGATTTCTTTCAAAACCAATATCTTATTATCTTCATTTTAAATGTGATTTTGGTGTAGTGGCCCTTCTCGATATAAAAAGATAAGTTCTTCCATGAAGAGAATGATAGATTAAGAATAGAATGGCATCTTGAGAAGGTTAAGAACTAGCAATTGTATTTGGAATCTGTTAGATTTAAAGTTATTCATAGAAATATAGAAATATCCCATTAACATTTTCATTTTTTTTGAAGAATTTCTCTTTTTTTATTCTCAATTTCTAATTACCTTAGTAGTAAGAATAACCACTTATTTCTTTAATCATATTCTTAGGAAGAGACCCTTCCTAGATGTAATTAACTATGAGGCTTGCCTTTATAGGAAACCGTAATCGATAAAGTTGACTGTTTCTACTTTCATGTAGTTCGTGGAAAATATTTTGGTACAAAAGACCATTAGCCTTAATCTTTTATTGAAATGATTGAATCCATTACAAGAAAGCATGTTTATCTTCGAGATAATATGTGTATTCCTTAATGTCATATTTGATCATCCAAATAAAATATTCCTAAACTCTATGTGGTGTCATTTCTTTTCTCCATTCAAAGAGAAAAAGAAAACCAACATATTTTTACTATGGGACTTATATCAAGATAGAAAGGGGTGAAAGACTTAATCCAATCTCTATGTAGCATGAAAGGGCCTTGATGACTTGTTCCAATCATGTACACGAAGGTAGATCCACCGGGGACTTACTCGTGATAAAATTGACCCTATTTTGAAGCATGTTTATCTGTGCCACCTCCTCCTACAAGACTAGTCAGAGTGGAATGCCCTCAACATACTCCCTGGAGTCGCTAGAAAATATGTTGGTTTTCTTTTCTCTGAATGGAATAGAAAAGAAATGACACCACATAGAGTTTAGAATATTTTATTTAGATGATCAAACATTAAGCATATTATCTCAAAGATAAACATGCTTCCTATAATGGATTCAATCATTTCAATAAAAGACTCCTAAGGCTAATGGGTCTTCATGTACCAAGTATTTTCTCCAAACTAGAAAAGTAATGGTTTTATCCCGAGATCTGGTTCCCTATAAAGGCAAGCCTTATAGTTAATTACATCTTAGGAAGGGTCTCTTCCTAAGAATACTCGATTAAAGAAATAAGTGGTTATTCCTAAAGACTACTAAGGTAGCTTTCAAAGGATTGATTTGGAAATTCAATTGGGAGAGGTCCAAATTGAGAGAGTTATTTTAAGATTCAAATGGAAAAGTAGGAAATACCTATTGAATGGGATGCCTAGTAGACATTTCATCTATCCTATGATTGAGCTTTAAATTTGGGATTTAATTTTAGAATTCAAGTTATCATTTTCTTAGAAATCTAGGACTTAGATTCTAGAGCACAAGAGAGAATGCCTATTGAAGACTTATTCTAAAGGATGCTTTAACCTAGTCTATAGACACATGTCGATGCTCGACCTAGTTCTATTCTTGGGAATCATTGGTCATTCTCTTCACTTGAAGGAACTAACCTATCCCTGACTCTTCTGGACTTACAACTGCGGAGAAGGTCGCCTAACACCACCTAAGCAAATCATGAGGCTAAGTCATAATGCATGAATGCAAGATGGTTGTAATTTTAGAAAGAAATCTATGAACCTAGACTTACTCCCTAACCCTAAGATTATGTAGGTATGAAGATGTACTTAATGCATATTTTTCAAATTTTATAATTTTGACTCGTTCATTTTAGGCCATAGAATACAATTTATGCCTAATGCATGTAATTAGAAAAAGATTATCCAAATCAGAATAGAAGAAGGTGTACTTCCATCATAGGCTCTCAAAGGTCAAGCCTAGTAAAGATGGAATTCTTCATTAATCAAGAGTGAAACAATATGATTATGCATGACATCCAGTAAGGGTTGCTACATATTTTATCTTATTTTAATACCTAGGCTTTATATGAAGATTATGAGTTGTATTTATTTTATGTTTCAATTGATTTAGTTGGTAGAAAATTTAGTTTATCCTATGAGCCCGCATACATCACAAAGACAAACATAACACAAAAAAGAAACCTAAGAAAAGCATGTTGTTTCTATTGCACCCAAAATAAATCAAGCCAAATTAAATTATATAAGAAAAGGCCAATGCACGATCACTTTTGAAAAAAAAAAATTGGCCGAAGTTCTCTTATACCCCTAGAACTACAAGTTTAGATCTATCTTCTTTCCGTGAAAGTCTCCTTCTTCAAAACATCCATTGGCTAGTGGGACCACTACACCATCTCCGGTTTGCTAATCTAGACCATATCCTAACCTAATTCTAAGCTCAAATTTACATTTATTTAAAAAATTAAGTCAAAGATGTTAGAAATACACACACACACAAGCAATTTTATATTTTACAAACATAGCTTAACACATTGGATTTTAAAAGCCCATGTCTATGGACTATGTTAAGGGATTTTAACACAAGTAAAGCAAAATGATAATTTTATGATTTATTTATTACAAATGATCCATTTCACATTAAATGTTAAATCTAAAAGAATGCCCTAACATCGGCCTAATGAACAAACAAGCTTAAGCATGGCCTAAAGTAATACATCACAGATGAAGCACATCGCAACATATTATGTGAGAAGAAAATGAATCCATCTAAATCTAGGTTCTAATAAATAATCTAGTGTGATGAAGTGGGTTTGTGTTAAGTCTTTGTTGGCCTTTAAGTTTAAGTTTTGAAGTTTGAAATTTGAATTAGTTTAATTTTACCATTGGTTGGTTTCAATTCAAATTTAATTTAATTTTATTTTTATGTTCATTTTATTTGTTAAAGTTAAAGTTTTTAGAATGAGGAATGGAATGATTCCATTTTCATGGATTCTTCCATTCAACATCAAATCCTAATGGTTTAAAATAATTAAAATCCTTAAGTATTTTAATTAATCCTTTGATTCATGTTTGAATTTCATTAAGTATTGATTTTCTTATAATTTTGATATTTGATTAAATTCTGACTTAGAATGTTTTAAATGAATTACCTAAGTTTTTGATGTTATTTCGATTGGTTCAATTTATTTGTTGATTTAATGAATTAAATTATTCTTAATTATTATTTAGTTCATATTGACCTAGAGATTTGGAAATTCAAGAATTCCAAATTTATAGACCAATTGGTTTGATAATTACAGTGGGGTTTTATGCCAATTTTATGTTCTAAAGTTTCAGCTTAATTAGATGTAATTAGGTGTAATTAAGATTTTAATTATTTCATTAAAACCTAAATTAAGATTAATTTATTAAAATTAATTAAAATATTTTATTTTTACATATTTTCACTAAAATACCTTTCCAATGAGGGTTTATTCATAATTTTGATTAACTGATTTATTATGATTTAATTAATTTTAAATAATTTAATTGAATTATTTTATTCTTTTAAAGCAAATTAAATTAATTAAGTTCATTAAGTTCATATTAGTTTAATTAAATTATCATTCTGATGTTCATTATTTTTGATTTAAGATTATTAAATTAAAATTTTATAATTATTTTATTAAAGGGTAATTAATTTATTTAATTTAAGGGTTAACTCACATAAAATTTTAATTTCATTTAATTTCAAAGAATTAAATCCCCAAAAATTTACCTAAGGTATGTTTTAATCTTAATTTCATTTCCCCAAAGTTTCAAATTAATTTGATTATTAATTTAAGAGTAATTAAGATTTAATGTTTTTAAATTAAACCTAAATTAAGGAAACATAACCCAACAAAATTTCGGGATTTTAATTTCAATGGATCCCTCTCCTCAAGAAGAATCCATAGAACTTTTATTTATATTTTTCTAATTTTTCTTTGATTTGTTATGAGTTTTTGAAATTTTCTAAAATTTTTTAAATTAATTAAACCGTTAATCAACGATTTTTAACAATTTTAAGTAACGGGTTCCACACAATTTAACTAAATCGAGCAGGATTAGTTTTGGACCGTTTGATCGAAGATGAGACGGACCCTGATGATCCCGCGATTTTGCGGGATCAAGAGCGCACGGGTTGATCCCGCGACAATCCGGTCGACGGATATTCTGATTCCTAAAGGGATTTAATTAGAAATAATCCTAGATCCGGACCACCGTCTCTTTTAAAAGAAGCAACGCCTGATCTCCGACGGAGCCGAGGACCATCCAACTTGTTTTGCTGATAACTTTGTGATATACGCAACCAAATTGGATGATTTAAAGTGCTACATGATCATTGAAAGATCCTCTTTCAATCCATATGGCTTGATCTCACCGGAGAACAACCTTGTATGGAAATGATCAAGGCAAAAGCTTTAAATAAAAAAGAGGGGTTGTAATGGCATACCTTGATTTAGAGCTTTAGATGTTGAAATCCACTAGCTTTATTTCTTCATCTTCATAAGAATTGAGAATTTCTGTGGGTTGATCTCTGCCCAAGCTTTAGATTAAATTTTCAGTTTTGGTGTTTCAATGGTTGAGAGCACTTGGAGAGAAGGGGAGGATTTGTTTTGTGTGGGATGGTGTAAGAGCTGCTTTTCTTTTTGAGAGTGTGTATGTGTCTTTTTTTATGCATGGTCAAACCTCTTATGGCTTTTTTTTAGTTCCTCTTGATTTTTGATGATGGCTTAAAGTTTGTTAGCTCACTTTGCTTCCATCTGTCTTAGAAGAGGTGAAGAGGTGATGAGGAAAAGGAATTTTTCTTTTCCATTTTCCTTTTTTTTATTTTGTCATTTTTTTTTTATTTGATTTATTAATTATGAGATTAATATTAACTTATTAATGGTGTTTAAGATGATTAATCTCTATGCACATTCATAGTTAAGATTTTGAATTTTCATGCTTTTATATTTTTTTAACTCACTTAACCCAAATTATTAAGTTGAGTCAAGCTTATTTTCTTATGGGTCAAATGACCCATTTGACCTAACCACACCCAATAAGGAGTTAGGTTATGTCTATTATTCTTGATTTAGGATTAGTTTGATGTTATTTTGATTTTTCTTCAATTTGAGTTCAATGTGATTTATGTAAGTTATTTTGTTTTAAGAAATTTAAATTTACTTAATCTAGGCCTTAAAGAACTCAAATTTATTTGTTATTATAATTAAAACTATTTATTTAATATTTAGAAATATTTTTGATGATTTTATTTAGTCAAATTTTTAGTGGGTTGACTCGGTTTGACTTTTAATCATTTGGATTGATGATTATTGATTATTTGATTAGTTGATTTTGAATTTGGATGCTTGAGTTGATCCTACAAGATGAATAGGTTAGATCCAACCCAAGATGAATTCTAGGTCACTAGATATGTGTCTCAAGATGCTAAATTAACCTCATCCAAAAATGAGGTCAACAAATGGACCCCAATATGTGTTGTGGATTAACTAGAATAATACATATTGGTGTTGACCAAATTGATCAACATACAAGTATAAGCGGGGTTCCAATTAATGATTTTAGTTTTTTATTTGGATTTATTTTGATTTTGATTGTGAAAGATAGGTATATGTATACCTATCTTTATTTTGAGTGTGATTCATTCTTAGAAACTTAACTTTCATTAAGTTCTAGGATGAAGAAGAATGCTATTAGAGTAGAACCAAAGATTGGTCTAATAATGCAATCATTATGCTCAAGGAAAATGCCTTTGGGGACTTACTTTTCTTGAGAGTAGTGGTGATTCATGTGATTAGCTAATAAGATGTCGTTAAGGGTGTGATCCATCTAGTCAAGAGAGAGAGGGGCCTTTAAAGACTTGATCCAATCTCAAAAGCTTGGGAGAAGAGGCTTGAAATGCTTGATCCTACTCCACGACTTTGACTACTAAATAGGGGTCACATGGACTGATCCTTTAAATAGTTTTGAAGAAATGAGGCCTTTAATGGCTTAATTCCATTCTTTAGAAGATTGAATAGGATGCTAACTAGGGACTTATTCCTGATGATTAGAAAGAAGGTCGACTTGAGACTTATATCTTTTTGGCTATTAGAAAGGGGTCTTAAAAGACTTAATCTAACCTAATTTGCCTATGTAGCATGAAAGGAGCCTTGATGGCTTGTTCCAATTATGTATACAAAGGTAGGAATGGTGCTACAAAGGGCTTGCTCCAAACCTACAAAACAGGTGTTTTTTTATGGAGAGTTTACCAGAGGAGAGAACAGCAAACCGGAAAGGACATGAGAAAGGTGCCACAGAGGGCTTGCTCCCATCTCAAGTCATGTATGAAGAAAGGTGCCATGAAGGGCTTGCTCCCAACCTACGTATTTTTTTATGGGAATGGTGCCCGAAGGGCTTGCTCCAAACCCAAGGACATGAGAAAGGTGCCACAGAGGGCTTGCTCCCATCTCAAGTCATGTATATAAGGTGAACGAGGGCTTGCTCCCAACCTACAGGGTTTTTTTATGGGAATGGTGCCACGAAGGGCTTGCTCCAAACCCAAGAAGGACATGAGAAAGGTGCCACAGAGGGCTTGCTCCCATCTCAAGTCATGTATAGGAAGGTGCCACGAGGGCTTGCTCCCAACCTACAGTATTTTTTTATGGGAATGGTGCCACAAGGGCTTGCTCCAAACCAGGGACATGAGAAAGGTGCCACAGGTGGCTTGCTCCCATCTCAAGTCATGTATAAAAAAGGTGCCACACATTGCTCCCAACCTACACAGTATTTTTTATGGGAATGGTGCCATGAAGGGCTTGCCAAACCAGAAAGGACATGAGAAAGGTGCCAGAGGCTTGCTCCCATCTTAAGTCATGTATAGAAAAGGTGCCACGAAGGGCTTGCTCCCACCTACACGTATTTTTTTATGGGAATGGTGCCCATTGCTCCAAACCAGAAGGACATGAGAAAGGTGCCCTGGAGGGCTTGCTCCCATCTCAAGTCATGTATAGGAAAGGTGCCACAGGGGCTTGCTCCCAACCACAGTATTTTTTTATGGGAATGGTGCCACGGGCTTGCCAAACCCGAAGGACATGAGAAAGGTGCCACTGGAGGGCTTGCTCCCATCTCAAGTCATGTATAGGAAGGTGCCATGAGGGGCTTGCTCCCAACCTACAGTATATTTTTTATGGGAATGGTGCCAGAAGGGCTTGCTCCAACCCAAGAAGGATATGAGAAAGGTGCCACTGAGGGCTTGCTCCCATCTCAAGTCATGTATAGGAAAGGTGCCACAGAGGGGCTTGCTCCCAACCTACAATTTTTTTATGGGAATGGTGCCACAAGGGCTTGCTCCAACCAAGAACATGAGAAAGGTGTCAGAGGGCTTGCTCCCATCTGGTCATGTATAGGAAGGTGCCAAGGGCTTGCTTTAACCTACACAGGTATTTTTTTTATGGGAATGGTGCCACGAAGGGCTTGCTCCAAACCTAGAAGGACATGAGAAAGGTGTCACAGAGGGCTTGCTCCCATCTCAAGTCATGTATAGGAAAGGTGCCATGATGGGCTTGCCAACCACATGGGTATTTTTTTGGGAATGGTGCCTAGAGCTTGCTCCAAACCAGAAGGACATGAGAAAGGTGCCAGGGCTTGCTCCCATCTCAAGTCATATATAGGAAAGGTGCCACGAAGGGCTTGCTCCCAACCTACACAGGAATTTTTTTATGGGAATGGTGCCACGCAGGGCTTGCTCAAACCAGAAGGACATGAGAAAGGTGCCACAAGGGCTTGCTCATCTCAAGTCATGTATAGGAAAGGTGCCACGAAGGGCTTGCTCCCAACCTACACAGGTATTTTTTTTATGGAATGGTGCCACGAAGGGCTTGAACCAGGAAGGACATGAGAAAGGTGCCAAGGGATTGCTCCCATCTCAAGTCATGTATAGGAAAGGTGCCACAAAGGGCTTGCTCCCAACCTACACAGGTATTTTTTTTATGGGAATGGTGCCATGAAGGGCTTGCTCCAAACCCAGGAAGGACATGAGAAAGGTGCCACAGAGGGCTTGCTCCCATCTCATACAAAATTCTATGACTTATTTCAAAAGAATGAATAAAAAATCTATCTCTGATGATATTTCTTACATTCGTGCTATTTCTAATAAAAATGAGAATGAAAATATTGAGAATTTAAATATCAAAAGAAGAATCTCATGATGTTTCATATGACTCGTTACTTAGAAGATTTACATGGTGATCCACTCAACATAGATATAGAAATATCAAATTGATCATTCATGAGAAAAGATGGTCAAAATGAGGAACATGTTGATTCAAACCCTGGAGATATTGCTGAAATAAACCCCCATAGTGGAAGAGTCTTACCACCTTGCTTACCTCCTACTCCTCAAGAAAAAGGAAAGCAAATCATGGATGAAAGCATAAGTTCAGATTTGTTACTTAAAGTGATACCAACAGAAACAAAGGTTCTCAAAGTGGATTATAATGTTCTATCTCATCTTAGGAAGCTCCCTGCTAGATTAAGCATTTATGACACTCTCATTCTTTCAAAAGAAATGAGAGAATCACTAGTACAGGCATTACTTGATCCAGAGATATGCTTGACTCAACTAATAGCTACTTCCTCAGAAGAGGCTTGTTACTTTAAGAAGATCCCAGGAGTTACTTTCTTTGATGAGGATCTGCTTTTGGGAAGCAATGACCATAATCGTCCTTCTATATTGCTATAAAAATTGAAAATATAAGATTTTTAAGAGTTCTAGTAGATCCTGGTGCATCAGTTAACATCATGAACTCTAGAACATTAGCATTCTTAAAAATTGATAGCAGAAGACTTAGCTCTGATAAGATGTTGTTAAAGGGCTTTAATGAAATAGGTGAAAAAACTTTAGGCTCAATCACTATATTATTAGAAATAGAAGGATTGAAAATTGAGGCCAAATTTCATATTATAAATTCAGAAACTTCCTTTAATGCTCTCTTGGAGATTTTAGATTCATGAATATAGAATGGTACCATCTTCACTCCACCAATGTATTAAATACACTAGGGATTAGTGGGTATGTTATAAAAGGAGATGTACAACCATTCACTATTCATGAGATTGAGCTTTATGAAGATGTTATGTATTACATGCCTAAGAAACCTAGAGTTGATTCTATGAAATCCACCATTATTGAAGCACAAAAAATAATAATTAAAAAAATGATGAAGAAAGAAGTGAAAGTAAAGCAAGGCATTACATAATCATGTAATTTTCCTTACTTAACTATAAGCAACTTCCTGATGTGGCATTCCACCATAAAAAAGTTCTAGGGTTATCTTCTATGATGAAGACAGATTATTAAGAACTTATTAACATCTTAGTCGATGTGGAAAATTTAAAAGAATAAAATCTCTAAAATATATGTTGATCCGTGCATCTGTATCAAATATAAACATAAGAATGAATTTATATAATCAATTCTAATCAAGCTTTGATAAGTTGATGCCATATAAATTCAATCAAATAAAGAAAGTAGTTTTAGCTTCATGAAAATTCAATCTTAAAATCTCAACTTAGAAAAGAACTTGATTTCAATCACATTATTGGTTGAAGTAAAAATTAAAACATGAAAAGAGCAACTTAGGAATTCATGAAACATTTTAAATGCTCTTGGATGGTCCTATCCAGCCCAAAAAAAAAAAAAAAAAAAAGAATCAAATGAAAAGAAAAAAAAAAGAAGAAACATACTGATTATTCTAGGATGTTCATATCCATCATAAAGTGTTGAGTCTTTAAGAATATCATTTAGCTACTCCTAAATGACCTCACTAAATATTTGATTCCAATAGAAAATTTTGATTTCAAAAGTGTTTAGTTTTCAAGGAAGTCATTATGCCAATCTTGAATGGCTCACCACTAAATAATTTTGAATTCAACAATGTAACATCTTTAGAAAGTCATTTCTATCAATGTTAAATGGCTTTACTATATTTGTTGTTCCATGAAAAGATGAAAAAGAAATAAAAATGTTGGATCATAATATATGTATTTGGGATGAAGTCTTGAATCACTTACAAAAAAAATGTTGGACCATTATTGTAGCACAGACTTGAATCACTTACAAAAAAAAAAACCAATAAATAAAATATTGTATTTGGGCAAAATGTCAAATACATCAAATTTCCTAGCAAATCATTTAGTGGAGTCATTTCATAAAGAATGAGTCAAATATATTTATCTTCTTAGTGAATCTTGTAACTAAGAAAATTACCAAGTGTAACCTTTCATAAAGAAATGAAATCAGAATATTTCTATAAAAAAAAAAAGAAAAGAAAAGGAATGGAAGGCCTATATCCAAGAGCAAAAGGATGAAGTCTAAAATTTCTGAGTATGTAGACATTTTTGACTTTAAACTCCTCCACATCAAAATGAAGTAGTAAGGTTAGAAGTCAAAAATTCCTTAAGCTAAATAAAAATAATCGATATCTCATGTTGTTTTAGCATTTGCCATGATTGGGTGAGCTCGCTTAAGTTATAAAAGATATAGATCTTCTTTTGGAGACTATATCTTTTGAATGGCAAAGATTCTATTAAATTATGATTTCAAATGAAGCAAAGACACCCAAGGTAAATGGATATTTCTAACCTTCTCCACCTCAAGATGAAGTGGTAGGTTTAGAAGTCAAAAATTATCCCTAGCTGAACAAAAATAAGCAGATATCTCATACTTTGTCATTTTAGCCTTTGCCATGATTGGGTGAGCTCGCTTGGCAGGTTAAATAAAAAGATAGTGGATCTTCTTTTCCAGGAGACTATATCTTTTGAATGGCAAAGATTCTATTGAGTGTATTCGATTTCAAATGAAGCAAAAGACACCCAAGTAAATGGATATTTTAACTTCAAACTTTCACATCAAGATGAAGTGGTAGGTTAGAAGTCAAAATTATCTAAATTTGAACAAAATAAGATATCTCATGCTTTGTCATTTAGCCTTTTCCATGATTGGGTGAGCTCGCAGAGTTAAAAGAAAAGATAGTGGATCTTCTTTTTAGTTTCTCTTATGGCTTTTTTTTAGTTCCTCTTGATCGGTTTGGCATGACCGTATAACAGAAAATCCTTATTGGAGTTCTGAAAGCCGTATATTTAATTCCTAAAAGGATGCTTCAGAACCTTGTCTATAGGTGCTTCTCACACATGTTAGATGCTCGACCTAGTTCTATCCATGGGAATCATTGGCTATTCCCCCTCACTTGAGGGAACAAACCTATTCGACTCTTGGACTTTACTTACTTTAGAGAAGCACGACTAACATCACCTAAATGCATTTTAAAACCATGAGGCTAAGTCATATGAATGCAAGATGGCTGGGCTTTACAGTTTTAAGAAATCTATGAACTAGACTTACTCCTAATCCCAAGATTATGTAGGGTATGAAGATGCACAACTAATGCATAATTCTTAGATTTTTATAATTTTGACTCAAGATTCACTTAGGTCATAGGAATATAATTTATACTGCATGCAATTAAAAAAAAATTATGGGCCAAATCGAATTGAAGGTGTACTTTACTCAAAGGTCAAGCCTTCTTTGGAAAGGATGGAAGTCCTTCATTAACTAAGAGTGAAACAATATTATTATGCATGATATTAAAACATCATAAGGTTTTATATTTTATCTTGCTTTAATACCTAGGCTTTTATGAAGATTATGTTGTATTTTTTTTATGTTTCAATTGATTTAGTTGGGTAGAAAATTTTGTTTATCCTATGAGCTTATGTCCAGATATTCATCACAAACATAGCATGAAAAAACCTAAGAAAAGTATGTTGTTTTTATTTAAAATATTAAGATTAAATTATATAAGAAAAGAAAAGAAGATGTACATAGAAGAAAAGAAAATTAGGTAGCCGAGTTCTGCCCTTATACAACCCAACCTAGAACTACAAGTTCATATCTATGGGTCTTATTTTTAGGAAAGTCTTCTTCTTCAGGGACATCCATCAGGCTCTGGGGACCAGCACCATCTGTTGGTGCTCTTGTTAATCCTAGATCCTAACCTATTTCTAAAATAATTTACATTTAAAATTCAAACAAAATCTAAGAAGCAGATGTTAGGAAATACACACACACCAAGCGGTTTATATTTCACAAACATGGACTTAGCAGTTGCTTACCAAACCCTTTATCACATGGACTATGTTAAGGATTTTTTCTGCAAATAAACAATAATTTTATGGTTTATTTATTGTAGTGATCCCTTTAACACATTCCTCTATATAAAATAATGTTAAACCAAGAAAGAATGCCTTAACATTCAGTCTAACGAACAAACAAATATCATCCAAAACAACACACCATAGACATGTGGTATCACAACATATCAGGAGATTAAAAGAAAATCATGAAACGATCTAACCTAGATCTAGGGTCCATGGCCTAAGTAATCTAGTGTGTAGAAGTGGGGTTTGTGTGGTAAGTCTTTTCCTTTAAGTTTAAGTTTGAAGTTTGAAGTTTGAATTAGTTTAATTTTTACCATTGGTTGGTTTATTCAAATGGCTTAATGATTTAATTCCCATTTTATGTTCATTTTATTTGGTTAAAGTTGTATAGGTTTTCAAGAATGAAGAATGGAAGGATTCCATTTTTGGATGGAGCTCTTTCCATTCAACATCCTAAATCCTAATGAAGTTTTCAAAAGTCTAACTAAAATCTTTAAGTATTTTAATTAATCCTTTGGATTTTATTTATGTTTGGAATTGATTTATGTTATTTCATTTGTTTGAAGTACTTTATTTGATTTAATTTGTTTGATTTATTTCATTTTGAACTAAGTTATATGGATTTCATTTGATTTGGCTTATCTTATTTTAAGGAGTTTGATTTTATTCAATTTAGCTTAAGATATTAAATCATGGATTTGTAAGCTTAAGGTTTAAATTCCATTAATATGAATTAATACCTTAGGTTTGTTCATAGATTATTCTTAATCCATTTAATTAACCTAGGTTTTATATTCATTATTTATTCATTTAGGATGGTTTTACAAACTTAACTTAAATGTTTAGTATGTTTAAATTTCATTAAGTATTGATTTTATTAAAATTTTGATATTTGATTAAATTATTTGACTTAGGAAGTTTTTTGAATTACCCTAAGTATTTTTTATGTTTATTTCAGATTAGTTCAATTTATTTGTTGATTCAATGAATTAATGATTCTTCTTAATTATTATTTAGTTCATATTGACCTAGAGATTTGGAAAATCAATAATTCCAAATATATAGACCAATCGAGTTTGAGATAATTATGGAAAGAGGGGTTACATGCTAATTTTATGTGTCTAAAGTTTCAACTTGATTAGAGATATATGGGTGTAATTATTTAATTATTTCATTAAAACTTAATTAAAGCTAATTTATTATGATTCATTAAGAGATTTTATTTTTTTTTTATTTATTATTCATTGAAATATCTTTCCAATGAGAGTTTATTTATAATTTCTGGTTAACTGGTTGATTTATTATGATTTAATTAAGTTTAGGTTATTTAATCAAATTATTTAATTCTTTTAATTACCTAATTGAGTTAATTAGTGATCTATTAGGTTCATATAAGTTTGATTAGGCTTAATTAATATTCTCATGTTCATTAATATTTATGATTTAGGTTATTAGATTAAAGTTTTATATTATTTTTATTAATTAATTTAATTAATTTTAAAGGTTAAACACCTAAAATTATAATTTCCCTTGAATTCAGAGAATTAAATCCCAAAAAAAAATACATAAGGTATGTTTTAAGCTTAATTTCATTTCCCCAAAATTTAAAATTAATTAAATTATTAATTTGAGAGTAATTAGAGTTTAATGTTTTTCAACTATACCTAAATTAAAGGAAAATTACCCAATAAAAATTAGATATTTTAAATTCTGTGGATTCCTCTCATCAAGACAAATCCATAGAGCTTTTATTTGTAATTTTCTGTGTTATCTTTGATTTTATATGGTTTTTGAAGTTTCTATGATTTTAAATAATTTTAAAACCATTATTTAATAAATCTTATATTTTAAGTGGGAAGTCCCACATTGAAATGGCATCTTTAATTTTTTAATCAAAGATCGATCATTTATCATATCCATAATTTTCAAATCTCAAAAAAAATGATCACATCGAAAAAAATGACATCACGACCATCTAATCATGATGGACGGTCAATCGCCTCATTCAAAATTTAAATCAAATTTTCCTAGATCTTTTGATAAATAAAATCAATGGTAAACCATCTTCTTCAAATGGTGAAACATCATTTGATGGTTTCTCAATACATTATGCCTCAATTTTGATCACAAAATGATCATTGATTTTGGATCTATATAATTAGATCCATTTGGCATTCCAACTTTCTTGAAAAGGCCCAACCAAACTTGAAAAATAAAATTCATATTCATGATCTAACATTGAATTTCAACAAATTTGTCTACATTTTCAAAATCTCAAATCAAATCAAAAAAATTTGTCTTCAATTTGGGGTGAAATCTCTCCTTTGGATTTCACCATTATTTGCTTATTGGCATACATCTTTGATCAAGGTGTTGAACTTCCTCTTGTCTGAACATAATGGAATGTTTCTTTAAAGGAGCTTCACATGTTTTCCATGCATGGCCAAGCACTTTTACTCTCTTTCTTTTTTGCTTGGAGAATCTAGTTGGCTTTCCTTACTTGATTGCCTCCTTCACTTTATCTTTAAGAGGTGGCTTTGTCTTAATGGATGAGGTAAATTTGCATAAGAGATGGAAGAAGGAAATTAGCATTTCTCTTCTTCCCATTTTCTCCCTTTTTATTTTATGATTTTCATCACATAACTAATGTGCTTCCCATTTGAGTTTTCATTTGATACATTTGATTTGGGTTAGTTTGAGTCCAAATCAAATTTTAGCATCTAATTCAAAATCAACTCAAATTTGAAATTAAATATAATTTGACTTTTAATCATCTTGGATTGATGATTATTGATTGTTGATTTGATTAATTGATTTTGAATTTGGATGCTTGATTGATCCTACCTAAAGGCAAGTAGGTTGATCCAACCCAAATGAATTCTCTAGGTTACATAGTGTAAGCATTGAACAGAATCCTATTTGATTAATTCTTCTAATTACAATTAACCTCAAAATGAGGTCACCATCTATCAAAAAAATTTGAATCCATATTTCAACATACTTAAATTTGTTGAAGTTGGATTCATATTCAAAATTCCTCTTTCAATCAATCTTCTCAAATCCATTTCAACCCCACTTAACACTTCCAAGTTGTTGCATGTGGGTTCAAATTTTTAAATTCAAATTCAAAAATCTATAAAGACAGAAATATGATACAAACTCATTTTTCATTGTAGATTCTTCGTGTGAAATGAGTTCAATTTTCATCTTGTTAGTGAAATGACAAGTTCCGAAGTTCATTTTACCTTCCCCATGGCATGGATTTGGCTTTGGATCAAACTTCCCCAGGACCATACGCTGATTCACTTTGTTGAGGATTGAGGAGCCAGACTTATGGCACTCCCCTCATTAATAGGACCATGGTGGCGGCGAAGCCGGTCATTGATTACCCTCGATCTAATGTCTCCTCGAGAGGAAAGCAGTGGTAATACCATAGGCTTTAGTTATAGTAATACCTAGTACCGGCTCAGATTCGTATGCCCAGTTGCTCATACCGTGAGGGCTAGCACCATCTCATTTGTGCCCTATGAGGGTAAGGCTCCCTTAGTCTCAGGGTTTTCCTCCCCTACATTTGAGTATGGGTCTAACTCGCACTCCTCTCATCCTACCCATACACAATGTAGGAATAAGAATCGCATGATCAAGCGATACCACACCAGGATTGTTAGGGAGCTAGATGCAGTAGCCTATTCAACTGTGAATGAGTTCCTCGTCGTTACTTCACCACTAGTTACGGCTAACCAGTTCCATCCTCTCTCTGGGTTAGAGAGGGAGGATGTAATGAGGATCCACTCATCACCTCCTCCAGTGGTGCACGATTTACCGAGAAGGAGGTCAGCCTTGATCTATCTTACACCGGTGGGAGCTTCTGGGATGCAAAGTGAAACTGGTTGATCTCATCATCCCACACGTGGGAATCATATTTTCGAGGAGAGGGCTCGAGAGGCCCATACACACATTACTAGGGAAAGAGGTTCAGTCATTCGGCAACATCCGCTCTTGATTTTCCAACCGGCTACCCATCACCATTTGATTATCCTTCTTGGACTAGTCACCACGGAGGTTCTGCAGAGAGTTGATGGTGTCTCCACCCCAGCTCTACCCTTGCCATCACCATTCAGTTCTGACATCTGTTCTAACATAGGCCATGAAGGCCATATCAGGAAAAGCATCTTGTTGGTGATCGGCTATGGCGAGGATCCTACCCCTACACCACCCATTGTGGTAGGTTGCTCTACTTGACCTTCTACTCTAGTGGTGGTGCTGAAGGAGTGGGGACCCAGAAGCATCATGGTCGTCCCTTCACCGACTCCGCTCATACAATAGGATGTGAAAATGGTGATAGTCATCTCAGATATTCCAGATGATAGTCCGCACATGATAGTGGAACATCTAGGATTGTTACCCTCACATAGCCGTAGTGAGTGTCATTCATCTAGTGAGTACGTCCATAAGATTGACTCTCTAAATGAGGGCGAGGGCCTCTCGGTGCATGATAGTGATCACCGGCAGCCTAGATTATTTTACCGATATGGATCATTCTTTGGATGAGATAGTGGAACATTATTTCATGTAAAATAAGGAGATCTTGGGTTACGACTGGTCAGATGAAGAGAAACTCGGCTTCGATCCCAATGAAGATGAGTTATTGGGAGACTCGGCTGGAGTCTGCATGGTTGACACTAGAGGATCTCTTCTTAGGGAACAACAAGCTATGGAAGGTGATGAAGTTGATCAGAAGAATACCACATCATCACCTCCAATATCAATTTAGGTAGAAGGATGAGAGATTGATGGATAGCATGGCTTAGAAGACTTGTTAGTAGTTTCAATGAATCAGAAATAAGCCCCATTAGTTCATTTTACTACAATCGACATCAGTCAGCCTGAGTTAGTGCATGTCTTGGACCAAGCCAAGACTCTACCTCCCGTTGAGCAAGGTAGCACTAGCATGTATAGTAAGGTAGTGGAAAGTACCTCCATATAAGAAAAAGATATAAAATCCATGGTTGAGTAGCAAGTGAAGGAAGCTTTGGCTCAAGCCTGGGGAGGATCATCGGTTCCAAAGGATAGACCCTACTTTGAGAAATTTGATAATATCCAATATCCCAAGGGTTTCATGCCTCCTTCCTTCAAAAGCTTTGATGACAGTGGAAACCAAGCGACATAGCATATTTAGGGGGATAGTTGTTTGCATGGTGGCGGATGCTCTTTTCACCTCTTCTTTAGTAGCCTAGCGGGTATTGCTTTTGATTGGTATGTTGAACTTCCTAATAGTTTAGTAAAGATATTTGCTGAGTTAGAGCAACTCTTCATTAAGAGGTTTTGAAAAGAGGGTTCAGTAGTGATCTCATTGTAGCACCCAGTGAGTCCTTGATTATATTCTTTGATGGCATAACGAGTATGAAGTGTGAGAATCGTATCAAACACATACCATTGAGATTCTCTTGAAGAATATCCATGGCGTCCCCTTCTTAAGGGCTTCACTATCAAGACATTTGAGAAGCTAATCAACAAGATGACTAGTCTACAAGGAGAGGCCAAATAGTTGCCTTTTCAAGATCAATTGCCTAGCGAAGCAAGGTCTATGAGAAAGCTGAGCGATAGAAGCGGTTGACAAGGGGAAGCAACTATAGAGATCGGTCAGAGACCATCAAAAGACCTCCACCTCCTTTGTCCGTAGCTACCGCCTCCACCTAGCCTCCACGACCCGGCCAGCCTCAATACCACCACTAGTAGCGGTGACATGCATACCACGTAACTATGGTCCACCTACTCTTTTAGATAAGTTAAACAAATCTTATTCTTTTAAGAGGGAGGTAATCGAAAATCTTTAAGAATCTCTTAAAGAAACTGATTTTAGCTACGAGCCTAGAGAGAGTAGGCAAAAGTCATGATCCAAACTTTTACCCTTACCACCATATGCTAGGCCACATTTTGGAGGATTGCTTCACATCCAAGAACTAGCTTGAACATAATTTCAAGATCAATGTTATAGTTATCCCAAAAGAATACATTGTGAAACAACCTTCCAGTTCCATTAGGGTAATCCTTGGGGATACATGTGATCCTACCAAAACTAAAGAAGGTTGGGATATTTTTTTATCCAAAATCTATAAGAAGATCATTCAAAAGATCAAGAAGCTTTCCTTGCAGGTGCCTGGGTCAGCTCAAACCTCCAACACCGAGGAAAGTTTGTAAGTTGCCAGTGTCAACTCTATGAAAGGGGGAGCTCGGCGTGCGACATGTGTCAGATAGCCCTTTAGCACAGTCACCGACTGTATCCAGCCTCCAACCTATAGTTGCAGCTTCCACATTGGCAACTTCTTCCATTTTAGCTATCTCTTCTATTTCTTCTACTAGTAGAACTCTTGTATCAATGGATAAGGGCATCAAATCCCTTACTCCACTCACTTTACTTGATTTCTACTTTGTACCTCTAAACAATTCCAAGAAATTGAAGAATAAAGCTAGTTTTAATTATATCTGTGTCACTTCTGATGGGTTGTCTTCTTCTATTTCTAATGATAACTCTTCAAGTCTAAATAACTATAACAATTTGATCTTCCTCTTTTCGATTCAGTTGGACTTTTCCAACTCGAATACTATGGGTTCACCTCTTGAGATAGACTTGGAATCATCCGATTAGAGTCCCATAGGAGAAGGCAGGTGTGAATGCAAGTAGAACCTTCCATTACCCTACCACAGATCACCAAGTCAACCTCCATAGTGGCAAGGTTCTACCTCCTAGAAGCACCTCAAGATGAGGGAAATAAGTCATTGATACTAAAGATCGAAAGCCCTTCCATGATGCTCCACCCTTGGATATGCTTGTGGAAGACCAGCTGAAGGTGGACTACAACATCCTTTCTCATCTATGAAAGTTGCAATCTAAGCTAAGCATATATGATGCCTTTGTCTTATCCAAAGAGATGAGGGAATCACTAATCAAGGCCTCCTTGATCTTGAAATATGCTTAACTTCGGACGCTATAGGTGAGGAAGCTCATTATGCAAAAGCAGCTTAAGGGATCACGTTCACAGATGAAGACTTCTTCTGAGGGACTTAGAGCACAACTATCCCCTCACATCACTCGATATGGAGTTCGACTCGCGTTCTCATGGATTCAGTGCATCGGTGAACATTATGAGTCTAAAGCCTATTTGTTGAGATCAACATCTCCACACTCGAGGAGATGGGATGATGTTGAGAGGATTCAATGATCAAGGTGAGCGGGCTTTAGGTTCTATAGTGATGTGGAAGAGGCAAGTTCTACATCATTGATTTGAATACTTCATTCACTTTGCTTTGCTTGGCCTTGGATACATCGAAAATCATTTCATCCTCCCATGCATCAAGTTCAAAAGATGGAATTGAATACCATGTCAGAGATGAAAAGTCATTTTAGTTAGAGAGTTGAGATTTATGAGGATGCAACCTATCTTCTTCAAAACACCCTTTCTTGTGAACTTGGACAAAATTCAAATGCAAACAAAAGAAAAAAGAAAAAAAGAAATGAAGCAAAGAAAAGGTAAAAGAAAATGAAAGAAAATAAAAGTCCAAGTGAGCAAGAAAGGGGTGAAGAAGAAATAGATCATATCACATTCCACCCATAGTTCATTCCATCATATGGACATGTGGGTAGGATGGCTCAACCTCCACCAAGTAGAGGTGAGGCATAAATAGAGGCTTAGAGGTGGGAGACCCTAGTTGGCCTTCCAATAGAGGTCTTTTCAGTTCATAGGAGTACCCCTACTATTAGACTTGGAATCCACTTGGAGGATGAGTCTAATGTGATTAGTACCACCAACCCCTCGAGTTCCATTGGAGGTGACTTTCAATCGGAGAGAGACCAAGCCTCAAAGCAAAGTAAGTATTTGAATGGTTTATGTGAAACTATTAGGTGTTGGGAACCTTAGCTCTTATCTTACATCTCAAAGTTGAAGGTTTAGTAGTTAAGGAAGTCCCTAAGTCTTCCAATGACATGAAGCGAAGAAGTTCTTTTTTGGGATCATCATCCTCACGAAGTTGATGTAGAGCTTGAGGAGGATACTTTAAAGAATTAATGGAATTACCTTTTGACTTTTACTTTATGTTCAAAATCTTATACAAAAGGTTTAGTTCCTCACATATGGTCCATAGGTCAAAATACTTCAAAATCTATGGAACAATACAGGAAGCACAATCAAGAGCGGGACTAGGATTGATAGTGGGTCAATGATGAAGATTATTGCCTAGTTGTTATCAATCATTTGGAGTCTGATAGTTTCTTCCCACACAACACCAACTCTTATGAGAATGTGTGTTTAGAAATCTCAAATGATTCATATGATCTCCAAGTCAAAGAGGCACTGCCAGAATTTGAAGAGGAGATTCATTCAATAATCGACAAGCATAAAGAAATTATTCTCGGGACAAAAGAAAATCCACGCCTGACATACATCAGTTCATTATTGAATGAAGAATAAACTAATAATTTAGTTAGGCTATTGACTGAGTTTAAAGGCGCATGGAGTTATGAAGAAATGCATGGATTATCTCTAGAGTAGCGTCCACAAGCTAGCAATAGATCCTACGCTACCCCACAAGCTCTAGACGCATGCAATTAGAAATTGAACAACAGGTCATTTCTGAAGTCAAGAAAGGATCGATGCGGTTTCATCGGAAGAAAAATATCTACAGTTAGCTAGTGTCATTAAGAAGAAGAATGGCCAAATTTACATATATGTCAATTTTAGGGACTTAAATAAGGAATGTCCTAAGGATGAGTTTCTCTTCCTATAGAGTTAATGGTGGACATTGCCTCATCTCATGCAGTCTTTCTTTCATGGATGGGACATCTATATAAATCAAGATGTCTCACGAAGATGAAAGAAACACTACTTTGAACCGTTAGAATCTTCTATTATAGGGTCATGCCTTTACTTAAAATGGTGCTACATACCAAAGGCCATGACTCAAATCTTCAATGAACTCATCCATCATCAGTTGAGTGCTTGTTGATGATCTAGTAATCAGAGCGAGAAAAAGACCACCTCTTTGACTTGAGAGTAGTTTTCAAATGGTTAAGATAATATAACCTCAAAATGAATCCCACGAAGTGTGCATTTGGAGTAGAAATTTCTTAGGTTTGTTGTTGACACAGGAATAGAAATAGATCTGAAAGATTAAAGTTATCTTAGAAATGCCACCTCTAAGAGTTTAACTCAACTTAGATCCTTTCAAGGATGGCTGGTGTTTCTAAGAAGCTTTATCTCAAACTTATCAAAGATATGTAAGCCATTTTTTCACTTGTCAAAAGGATGCCAAGTTCAAGTGGGATGACAAGTGTCAACATGCCTTTGACATCAAGAGTACTTGGAAGCCATTAGCTATCCGGCGGGCCACTCATCCTCTACACTACCTCATTGGATGACTCTCTCTTGGTGCCTGTTGGAGCCAATGATGAAGGAAGCACTCTCTACCTCGTCATCATCTGATTCCTGCTGAAGCAAACTATCCACCTATTGAGAAACATTGCCTAACTTTAATCTTTGCCTCTCAAAAGCTATGGCATTATATGCTTTCTCATAAGGTGAACTTGATCTCCCGAATAAATCCACTGTATTATCTCATGACACGGCCAATGCTATCTAGATGTTTGGCACGTTGGTCCATGATTCTCTCAAAATTTTATATCACATTTGTACCCCTCTGTGCGGTAAAAGGATAGGCACTAGCGGATTTCTTAACCACACTTCTGTTGATTCTCCGCTTAGTGATCTCCCGATGAGCAAATCATCAACTTAGGGGAGGCCGGCAATCACTGATGAGAGATGTATTTTGATGCTACTGCTTCTTTTCTTAAAGGTGAAGCACCACTATCTATTCTCCCAAGAAAGGCTGGGGTAGGAATAATTCTTCTAACTCTAAACCGTGATGTGATGAGACTCTCATACTATCTATCCAACCTCTGCACCAATAACAACAGTTGAGTATGAGGCTTTGATTATCGGTCTGGAGTTATCCATCACTATCAATGTCTAGAGCATCAACATCTTTGGGAATTCCCAGTTGGTCATCAACCCGGTTGTTGGGTCCAGTCCTCAAAGCTTCATCATTACTACATACCATGAAAGCTATTGGCAAATTTGAAGTCACCATCTACAAGGTTCCCAGTAGAATGCCATAGATGCTTTGGCCAAACTTGCTAATTGGCATGTCAGAAGATGAGTCCATTTCAATAAGGGTCCAAAATAGATAAGTCATATCCCTTATTGATGTTGAACTCATCGAGACTTTCTCTTGAAGGGGAGGTTATGTGTTAAAATGGACAAGGAGAGCTGGGTTGGAGGCAACCATTCATAAATTATTTGAACAAAACTACCTCAAGAAAAGTCACAAGCCCATCGGTGAAATAGAGAGCTCTCTCTATGTTGATGGCACCTTACCGTCATCCTTTTTGACCAAATGGTTATGTTAGACAAACACGAAGCTCATGGCATTATAACCGAGGTACATTCAAGTCTATGCAGAGCACATCAATCTGGCCTGAAGATAAAGATGAAGATCAAGTGACTTGGATACTACTGGCCTTCGATAATCATAGATTGCATGGATGTAGCTAGGATATGCCATCAGTGTCAGGTACACGGTGTGGTCCTCCACCAACCACCCTACATTGGCCTCATGACCATTTGAGTGTTGGGGCACCAACATTATTGGTCTGATCGATCCTCCTTCTTCTGAGGGCATTCATTTATCTTAGCTACCACCGACTACTTTTCCAAGTAGGTGAAAGTCATCCCACTTAGAGAGGTCACAGCTCAACATGTGATTCAATTTTTCAAAAATCATATCGTATATAGGTTCGAGGTTCCTCGATGAATTATATCTGATAATGGTACTACATTCAAAAGCATGAAAATCAATAGCTTCACCAAGAAACATGTTATAGATTGGAGATACTCCACCATCTACTACCCTAGAGCAAATGGCTTAACAGAAGCATTCAATAAAACTCTCATCTAGAATGACAACAAAAGACAGTGGAACAAGCAGTTGGTTGAAGCCTTGTGGGCCTACCGCACCACATACATCACTCCAACTCAGTCTAACCAATTTTCCTAAGTGTATGGGTCTGAAGTTGTTCTACTATTAGAAGTTCAGCTCTCATCACTAAGGATAGCATTGGGTAGCAAGATCACTACTGAGAATGCAAAGTTGCGGTTAGAAGAGCTCAAGGTTTGGAGGAGAGTACCTGGTGTGCCAAAATCTCACATTATAAGGCCAAAATGATTCAAGCTCACAGGTCTCCTAGGTCTTTGTAGGAGAACTTGTGTTGGTCCTAAGGAGACCAATTGTTTATTAAAGATGGGAGGCAAGTTTGAACCCACTTGGGAAGGCCCCATGTCATAGAAGTACCAAGGAGGATCTTATCGACTTATTGATTGTAAAGAACACCGATGCTTTTAATGAGCTCTAACTAAAGAAATATTACCCATGAAATAAATCATGTTTAAAAATAATCATTAATAAAAAGAATAAAAATCTGATTCCATTCATCAAATCTTCTCTTCTTTCGAAGTGTTGTTTGCATGTCTTGCAAATCTGCCGTGACGTGTTTAGGGTAGGTGTAAGAGTCCCCCAGTGTCATCCTCTTTTCACAACATAAACACAATCTCACTGCTTAGAATAGGTGTAAGAGAACCAGAGAGACATCCTATTTTGATTAGCACAACTAAGATAGGTGTGAGAGAACCCAAGCGACATCCTTTCTTAGTGGGAATCCTTTTGCCATCCGTGGCATCATTTCATCAAACCCCTAGTGTGTTTAAGGTAGGTGTAAGTGTCCCCCAGAGGCATCATATTCCTTTTAACACATGCCCAACAACAAACACAAATCTTTTTTCTCGAGCTATTTGATGTGGGAGTAAGCCACTGTGGCACTCACTCATTAGCTGCTCTAGGTCAGGTCTACATGCTACCTCGCTAGTATGTCATCCCAGTGATCATTTATTAGAATATGTGAGTCCCCGAGCTTTCTTCCTAACTTGACTATTGTAAACCAATGAACACCTTGTTAGTATGGTAGTCTTCACTGCCCAGTTAATAAGCTATCTCATGTTAACTTTTTTTAAGAATATGTGAGTCCTCGTGCTTTCTTCTTGAACTAGCCATCATGCTCTAACTAGGTCGAGTATATTAGAGGCTTAGGATAAGTCCCCTAGAGGCTCCTTTCCTCTTGACTACTTTTGAGTTGATATAAGTCCCTCAGTGGCATTCACTAAGTAGTCGCCCTAGGTAAGATTACACTTGTTGAGCCGAAGATAGATTATCCCAGTAGTCAGTTCTACTATAGGAGAATGTGCGTCCCCGATCTTTCTTCCTAGGCTAATTGTTATAAACTTATGGGCACCTTAGGTTGGTTGATGTTCGCTATGCTGGCAGCGACTCACCCTGGGAGTACACCACTCTTGGCAGATATGAGTCCCCGTGCTTTCTCCTTGAGTTGGACACTGAATACCTATCGGATATATGACTAACCAATGTCATCTTCTTCAGGGTGTTGGATTAAGCCCTTAGTAGCCCCATCCCCTGCGAGCACTCTATTTAGATCAAGTCCTTTGCAACCCCATTTAGACACTACCTAGGTTACTTTTGGATTGAACAGTTCCCCTTTCCTAGTAGCCACCCCTATGATTGGAGAATTTGTTCAGCGGATGCGCAGATCCTCTTTTGGTTCAGTAAATCTGAGATAGGTCTAGGCTGATATAAGCTCCTTCTTAGTTTGATCCCTAATAAACTAACAGAGTTCACAATAAAATAATCAAAGAAATAAAATATTTACTTGTGGATTAAGAATTCAAGCTCCCAAAGGGCCCCTTTTTCCAAGCAGGCATCCTATCTTTAGGGCAGTGTCAGTAGAACTCCCTATATGAATTATCTGACTTTTGAGTTAAGATAAGTTCTCGGGTTGTCACTCACACTATAGTCTCCTTAGGTTGGGTTCAATCTATTTTTCCACAAACAGGTTACCCTGGCAGTCATTCTGCTTTGAAAGATATAAGACTATGATGCATTCTTTCTAACATGATTGTCGCAAGCTGACGAGCAGCCCTATGTCAAGTTCAATTTGTTGCCCAAAGCAACCAATCACCCCAGTGGCCTTTTGTAGTAGAAGATGTGAGTCCCCAAGCTATCTTCCCTTCAATTGATCATTGCAAACCAAAAGGCACTCCTTTGGTTGGATAGTTCTCCCATTGGTCGGGAAGCTACTCCCTTTGGTTCAGTAAATCTGAGATAGGTCTAGGCTGATATAATCTCCTTCTCAGCATAATCCATTGCAAACCAATGGAATCCATCAAATAAAATTAAAAATGAAATTAATCTTTGACTATATTTGAGTTGATCTAAGTCCCCTAGAGGCATTCACTCAATAGTCAGCCTTGGTCGGGTTCTATTTGTTGCTCAAAGCAAAGATCACCCCAATGGTTCCTTGTTTCTAGAAGATGTGAGTCCTTATGCTTTCTTCTTAAGACTTGACCATTGTATACCAAAGGCATTTCCCTTTGGTTGGATAGTCCTACCTTGTGGTTGGTAGACTACTCCCTTTGAATAGGTAAATTTGAGTTAAGTTTAGGCCTCCATGGCCCCTATTCAGTGTAGTTCATTCAAACCAATGGGATCAATCATAATCAAAATAAACAAAATTGAAAATGAAATTAATCTTGACTATATTTGAGTTTATCTATGTCCCTCTAGCAGCATTCACTCAATAATCAGCTCTAGGATGGGTTCAATCTGTTACCTTGCCAATAAATTACCCCAGCAACTGGCCTTTACTTTGGAGGATGTAAGTCTATTATGCTTTCTTCCTTGTACATTTGTTGCATACCGAAAGGCATCCCTTTGGTTGGCTAGTACTACTATGTGCTTAATAGACTACCCTTTTGGATTAGTAAATCTGAGTTAGTTCTTAGCCTCCATGGCTCCTACTCAGTGCAACCCCTCACAAACCAACAGAGTTCATCACAAAATTCAAACCTAACAAAAATTAAAATAAATTCAACCCTCTTTGCCAGTGAAATAAATCAAATCAATTTCTCCTCAGTGAGATTCAAATCAAACCAAACCTCTCATCCCCTTCTGAATGATTTGAACCTACTTCCCTAGTGGAAGGTTCACACTCTATCCCTTAGTGGATTTCTTCTCTCTCTCTTATGTCTTGGACATAAGTAGAGCCACATTGCACTAAGCTCTTGATTCTTTCTATGCCTTGGGTTAAGGATAGGTTTTTCTATTAGTGCTTGTGATCTCTCAGTATTGTTGATCATTTTGGTCAACACCAATACGTGTGGTATTCCTTGTCAATCACATCACACCTATTGGGTGCCCTTTGTTGACCTCATTTTTATGATGAGCTCTCAACCCCTCCATCTTATGCATAG
This sequence comes from Cymbidium sinense, assembly GCA_021442155.1. Lineage (NCBI taxonomy): Eukaryota > Viridiplantae > Streptophyta > Magnoliopsida > Asparagales > Orchidaceae > Cymbidium > Cymbidium sinense. The sequence continues at coordinate 1,975,382 of CM038232.1, forward strand.
GATTCATCTTAGACTTTAAGAGTTCCTTAGTCTTAAGACACATCTAGTGATTAAGTAGACACTCAACCTAGCCCTAGAATACTTAGAAGAGTTAGCCATAGGAATAAGTTATGCCTTAGGGGTGTTAGAAAAACTTGTCTACCCTTAGCTTGAATCATTCCTCACTTTCCTTCATTCAATCAAACTCTAAATCAATCTCATTTGATTTTCTCCAAACTCAAATCAACTCCATATGATTGCAATCTATGATTGAAACCCAACATCAAAATCCATCAAAATTCTTAAGTCCAAATCTTTCTTAAGTCCTTAATCTTCCCTTAAGGACTTAACCAAAATCATGATCAAAACCAATTCAAATCTTTGAGATTTTCTCATAAATCATTTATATTCACATATATAAATGAAATATAAATTCAAACCAATCAAACTAAACTCAATACCTCAAATCAAATGCAAACCTAGAATTTTCCTAAGTCCTTTAAATTTTTTTAAAGGACTTAGCCTAAATCATGATCAAATCAATTCAAAGTCATGGGATTTTCTCATAATTCATTTATATCCTCATTTATATTCACATATATAAATGAAATATAAATATAAATCAATCAAACTAAATTCAAAAATTCAAACTCCAAACTCCAAAATTTTTCTAAGTCCTTTAATCCTTTTTCTTAGCAATCATGATCAAATCATTTCAAATCCTTGAAATTTTCTCATGATCCATTTATATTCTCATTTATATTCACATATATAATGAAATATAAATTCAAACAATCAAAACCAATTCAAAAAATCAAACTCAAATCATTCAAAATCCAATAAGCCTTTCAAGTCAAAATCTTGAACTTATCGACTTCAAATCAAAAACTCTTGATTTTCCTTTATGATTCAATCAACCTACAATCATGAATTCAAATATCAAACTCAATCACTAAATCAAAATCAATTCAAAATCAAACCTAAATCCTTTCATATTCTTCCTTTGAATATAAAATTGTCAAATGGATCAAAAACTATTTGACTTCAAACCACTTGCAAATGGATTTAAATTTCAATCATAAGTCCATATACAAGCTCAAATCAAGCTTTGACCAAGCCATTTGGCCCACTTAGGCTCATTGACCCAAAGTGATCTAAAGCACTCTTATGAGCCAAATTCTAATCCTAACCAAATTGGATTGAATCAAACTCATCTATACCTCTCATCTGATCAACAATCATCATGGGATGATCAATCAATCAAATTGGGTCAAACCAAGTCAAACCTAAGGGTTGATCAAGTGAGCACTTAACCCAAAATGAAACCTAACATAGCTAAATTACACCATAGGCCAAATTGATTGAAACCAATGATCTAGGTTCATTCATGAACTATGTTTGAACTTGACCAAGTCAACATTTGAGCTTAACCTAGCCCAATTGGCCACTTGACCCAAGTTGACCAAACTTGACCTAAAGGGTCAAAAGGTGTCAAAACTTGATCTAAGCCAAATTGATTGAAACTAATGGGTCAATTTCATTCAAATCACTTGTTGAACATGACTAAAGCCTCAATTGGCCAACTAAACTCAACCTAGCCCACTTGACCTTAGACCCAACTTGACCTAAAGGGGTCATGTTGAGCCAAATTTGAACATAACCAAAATTGATTGGAAAAAAAAAAGGAAACCAATCCACTCCATATGACTAACCTAACCTACCCTTGACCTACTCAAATAGGTCAAATGGGTCAAATAGGTCAACTTGACCCATTTGACCTAAATGAAGTCATATGAGCCAAATTCAAAACTAATCCAAATTGAATCAAACCAAAGCCACCAAAATATTTCAAATGGTCATATGAACTTGACCCAACCCTTGGTTTGACCCAAATTGACCAATTGGTCAACTTGACCCAAGTTGACCCATTTTGACCTAAATGGGTCACCATGAGCCAAACTTTATCAAATGAATTCCAAATCTCATGAAACTTGGCCTACTTTTTCCACATACCCAACATATCCAAATTGAAAAAATCAACAAAATGATCATTCTACCCCTAGGCCATAGAACAAATTTTGGCTTAATCCATGGGTAATTTGGTCATGCCCTCTTCATATCCACTCGATACTTTCTTAATAGTTCAAGGGGACTTAATGAAGAGTGGTGCACCAAATGAGTTTGGGTCAGCCCAAATAGACCCAAGGCCAAACTCTACCCCATGGGTCAAATTGGCTCATTCTAAATCTCTTCTCCACTCAATTTGATGCACATGGAAGGTTGGAAATCCACTCAAGGCCTCAAACCGACCATGTGCAAAGAGCTAACAGATCAAACAACCTCTCCAATTTGTGCAATTGGATCAAAATGGCAAGCCTATGCTCGATCGTCCAATTGCCATAGGGCAAGATATACTCCCCCTAATTCAATTCAAAATCATCATTCCCTCATTTGATCAAGCCCTAGAGAGTGTTAGGAGATCAGAGAGACTTCCTAAGCATTCTAAAAGGGATTTGAAAAGTGATCTTCTCAATTTTCTCCAATGAAAATTAGGGGAGCTCTCTCGAACTTCCAACTTTCTTCACACTCAAAATCACTTAATTCCTCTTGCACACTTCTGAGGATCAATCAAGTCCAAGCATCCATTTGAGTTCCCACGGAGGAGAGTCAGTTGATCAAAGCAAGGGACATCAAGTGGTGTTGGTCCATGAAGATCCACTCAACCCCAAGGCCAAAATTTCAGGGCTTCTCTCCACTAGGCGAAGCTACCTCATCGAGCTCGAGAGTCGATTATCACCTCCGGTGAGGTATGAAATTTTTTAACCACCTAGCATAGGAGGTGTTGGTCTTTTGTGAAAGGAATTTTCAAAGTCATGCAAAATCCATTGTTGGATGCATTCCTTATTGGCTTTAGATGGTGTGGGTAAAGTTTTGTTCCAATCTGAGCTCAATCGAGCTCGGATCTTCTCCGGGGCGTCCTCATTGATCCTAGGTAAAGAATTGGGAGATCTCGGTCCATCCATGCATTTTGGATGGACGAATTATTCCACATTTAGAAATTCATTTATCCTTTTATAAGCAGATTGATCCAACCATCAATCTTTGATCGACGGTAGATCAAAGCCTCACGCCATGCTACCTTTTGGATTTGATGTTTAAGTAGCGGCTCATGATGCGATGTGTAAAACGCGATACCACCGCGTTGTGTGAGGATTAGTTTAGGATTTAATTTAATTTTGATCTTTTAAAAATCATATCTCTCTAAAATTTGCAGAAAATATGAAGTAAAATCTCATGGAAAGATAATTCAACCTATAATATTTTAAAAATAATTTCAATGGATTTTGAGTTACTCTTTTCTCTAATTTTAAGTTTTATTAGTAATTTCATTTTGCCAATTACCTCTTAATTAAAACTCCGATTAATCCCAAACATCTTAGGTATGTTTTAGGGTATGAATTCGGTCTCCCCTAATTTTCTTGGGATTTATTGAAGGTTTAATTAGGGGAATTACAAATGTGCTTCCTAATTACCTTCCTTATGTAATTTAGGATAATTAAGGTGTGATTAGGTTTTAATCCATTATTAGAGTTGATTAACATCATATCCAATATATAGGATGTTTAGGGAATAATTTTGGGATATTTTCCCTAAGCTATTCCCTAAACCCCCCTTTTCTTTCTTTAATCCTCTCTTAATTAAGGGTTAATTCATTAATTATCTCCTTAATTAATTTCTAAAAATTCTAAAATCTTCTAGAACTAAATTAATCTACTTTGGGTAGATGCATAGGTGTTTAAAACCTAAGTTCAATTAAGAAAATCAAAACCCAATTCATATGTGTGAAAGGGTGTTTTGAAATTACTTAAGTTAAACCCCTTAGCTTAATTAACTATTAATTGTGAGCCAAATTGCATTAGGCCCTTTTCTTCCTAGGTGCATTGCAAGTTTAAATTCCTTGTGAGTTTTTTATGTCATCTCATTGGCTAATAATTACTTGGTTAATTATGTTAAGGTGGTGTAGGTAAGGGTTAAACTTAATTCATACCTTAACCTAATTAATACATAAAAAGGAATCTAATCATCTAAAAATTAAATAAAAAATATCAAACACATGTGGGAATGGGTTAGGAACAACAAACACAACTTACATTTTCAAAATTAAATCAAACTTAAAACTAAACAAAAATTGAATACACTTTGATTTATTTTAAAATTTCTTATTTCATAAGAATGTCTTTAGTACTTAATTAAAGTGAATTTGTTTACATGCTTTCATTGCTTTGATTCTTTCCCCAACATGTTAAATTTTTATGTCATGTGGTTTCATGCATTCATATTTTTCAAAATTCAAATTTAAAAGTGAAATTGTTTACTTTATGTCAAATTTGCATGTGTTGGCTAAAGTAGAAATATGAGTGGCTATTATCACTACTAAACTCAAATTATTTTCAAAACATATAAATCAATTATCAAATTTGAAAGTGTGCTACTTATATTTTAATTATAAGCTTGCATGTGAAAGAATATAAGGATGTGCTTAGCATAGATTTTCTTTCCCTCTTATGTTAGTATAGTTTTGAATAGGAGTTGGTAAGATGTATGGTTCATTTGAAAAGGACCTAACACTTACCTAATTCCATATCCTATTCATTCCTATGTTATTAATTAAGAAGGGTTGCCTATTCTTGTAGACATAAATGGCATAAACAAATGAATCAACTAATACCATTTTTTCATTCTTTCCTTCTAATTTATTTCTTTTAGACACATATTTGTATTTTAAGGAAAGTGGTATATTAGTCTGGACAACCCCGAGGTTGCGAGGCTTTAAGTAGCCCTAAGTAGGTCTTGTACCTTACACCTCTAGTTAACAATGGTGTTATACTCACTTATGCCTTTCTTACTTTCATGTGTGCATGTGAAAAATTGGGTACCCTTTTCTACTTAAGAAGATCATGCATATTAAACTTCAAATTTCCTTAAATTGATTACTTAGCATGCATCATAAAGTATGTTAAATATTCTCATTTTCATGTATAGATATGCTTAGGATTCATTCATATGCATGTTATACATGTTGGGAAAGAAATGAAGTGATGTGTGTTATGTAGATTTAATTCATTTTATTTAATCTTAAAATATCTTTCTTCTTGAATAGGTTTGTTTAGAGTTCATATAAACTTAGGATTGATTAAAATATTTAATCAAAACATTCACTAAACAAAACTAAAATGTGAATCTACTTTAGAAATTACTTAGGTTATGGAAGGAAAGAGAAGTTCTCTTCTTTTCCTCTCTTTATAACTTAGTAATTAATTGTGGGATTCACTTGAACCAAACCAAAATATGAAATAAAATCAATCCAAATCAATTAAACAACTTAAATGAAACCCTCCTCTAAGTTGAACATGTTTTCACACTTAAAAAATTTGAACCTAAAGCCATAGCTAATCATACCACACAAACCTTCAAAGCACACACATTAGCCTAACTCACCACTTCTATCTTTAAGTTAGGCTAATGTAGGGTTTGATGTTTATTTCATTTTATGATATGTGTTTTAGACTGGATATTAGGCTGTATGCTAAGAATGGTAGGGATGATCTTAGTCTAACCATTATTTTTGAGGTGTTCTTGCATTATCTTAAATAAAAATATAAATTCTCTTGCTTTTAGGTGCTTTATAACCCAAAGCATAATCCAATAGGCCAGGTGGACTTTACCACCCATGTGTGGGGTGATAAGTCTAATATACATGTTTAGGATTTTGTATGGTTTACTTTAGCTAATCTCTATTTTGAGGTGTTAGTTAGATTTCTATTCTTTTCCTTTTCATGTTAATTTATGCAAATTAAGATTTTGGAATGATTGTTATGGTGATTAGAATGAACATTGGTCATAAGATCCTATCTTATGCACCATGTTAAGCCTTGGAGTATCTACCTTCCAACTATCCAAAAAAAGAAAGAAGAAAAGAAAGAAGAAAAGAAGAAAGAAGAAAAGAAGAAGAGAAGAAAGAAGAATGAAGCTTGAAGGCCCCCATAACAATGAATTCCTTGCTTAATTGTAATTTAATTCATTTGTAATTTGGGTTGTGTAAGGGTAGAGCTCAGCTACCACATTCATTATTTTTGAGTTTGTGCAATGGTGTCCAATCGCAACGGCCTTTTACTCTTTTTGCGATTAGCTTTATAAATTAATTGATGATTTATTTAGCTTTTGCATTAAGTGGCATCTTTTCCTAGTTTCTTCCTGCTTTATGTATGGCTTTGATGTGGATTAGGCTCCTTAGTAAAAAATAAATCTTTTACCAAATTTAAACAACTCAAAATTAAAATAAAGAAGTCATAACCTCACCTAAAGCTTAGGTTTAAAATCAAGATAAAAGAATTAATAACCCCTTAGTTGGATGAGTATTTCTTTTACAATATCATGTACAAATGCATCTTATTTCACTCTTGATTGGAGGACTTCCACCTTTACTAGAGAAACTTGGCTTGACCTTTAAGAGCCACGGTCGAAACACACCTCCTCACTTCTCACTGATTTTGGCCAATAACTTTATTTCTCATAAATTAGGCATATGAATCCTATTAGCCTGAGTCAAAATAATTATCCAAAAATGAAAACAAAAATGAAATTTGAATTGCATTAGATTTAGCTCATTTGAAGCATGCCCTTTACATGATCTAGTCTCTTTAGAGAGTGAGTTTAAGGACTTTGTCTCTTTCTAAATAAATAATAGTCGAGCTATTTGCATAAGCATAATGACTTGCCTACATGTATTTATAATGGTAGGAGTTAGTTGATGGCCACCCCCAGGCGGTTCTAAGTCAAGCTATCAGGTGGTTTGTCCTCTCTTGTTGAGGCAAACCAATTACCCATTTTCACCTTAGATTTAGGTTATGCTTTCGGCCCTTGCCAAAGCTTCCTAGATTTAGGTTCAGAGGTTGCTTCTCTTCTTTGTGGGTCATAAGCATAAATCCTCACCTCTTAGCCATTTTCTTAATCTTGTATTAAGGAATCACAAGTCCTAAATTTCTAATGAAAATTCAACTCAAATATATTAAATTAATTTCAAAATGTAAATCCCAACTATAGGATAGTTTGAAATGCTCTCTAGGCTTCCTAGCATTGTGGGCATCTCCTACTTATCTTTCTTTTGGCTTCGATAATAACTCCCTCTCTTTGATCAATCCCATTTGATCTTGAAAATTAAATCAATCAATTGATAGTCCTTTCTATTGAAATCTTTGAAGACAATAATCATTTACTTTAATCGAGAGTTTTTCTAAGCAATCTTAATTCCTTATGATATAATTAAGTATGGGGGCTTGCCTTGTAGAGAACTTAATGAACCCAGTTTAAAATAAACTCTACTTTACTTTTCCATGTAAATTAGAGGAAGAATCTCTAGTACATATGCAGACCCATCATCCTTAGGAGTCCTTATTAAAGTGATTAGGTCCATTAAAGGGTAGTGACTTCTATCTTTTGAGATATTACACTATTCCTTGATGACGTACTCGATCACCTGAATAAGCACATCTGCGGATCTGCATGGCATCCTAAAAAGATGAATTTATATATTCTTGCCTCTTTCTTTTCTCACCAATAGATTTGAAAGGTGACTCCTATAGAAATTTTTCACCATTGTCATAAAATAAAATCTTTAATGAACATTATAGTTTGTTGAGTATGATTTTATTTGCTTGGAATTTTCTTTTGAATATGTTGTTTTATTTATGTTCTGTTGTATCTCTGTATTTTGAAAGTATGGTGTAGAAAATTTATTTCTGATTATTGATCCCCATCTTTCATTTGTGCAAATAGATCTTCAAAACACTCTGTTCGTTGTGAAACTGAGCCATGGGTCTAACATCCATCTGACTAATGCTATCATCAACACTGGAGATGCTGGAGCTACCATTCAATTTGGTAGTGGGCATTCCGACAATTGCAACTAAAGCTAATGTCACACCAATTCAGGATACATCTGCATATCGTGCACATCAGCCCATGCAACAAAGAAAGTTTGCTGAAGTAGTTACTGCTGAAGCTCCCCAAAAGAGAGCTTCTGTGTTTCAAAGATTGGGATATTTTGACACTTTGACTATGAAGAGAACTGCTATCAGGCAAAAAGTCTCATCCATGCCTGTAAACACCACTCTGTTAATTGAACCTTTCGTATAAGGAAAGCATGATCATGAAGCTTCCTCATCTTGAGCAAAACTAATAAGAAGGTAGAGAAGAAGGGTGAATAATGAACTACGAGCTCAATAACTATTGTCTGAAAGACAAGTTATGCAGTTAGCATTAGAACTAGAAGTGAGTATTCTCACCCAGAATAAATTTGAAAACCTAAAATGGGTAAAGAGGAATAGCTCTACTGGTGAGCTAAAATGATCTTTTTGGGATCCACCACTACATCAAGCTCAGTGCCCCAAAAGAAAATTCTTGAAACCTTATCCGCTAGAGTGCATCGAGTGCTGAAAGTTGCAAAGGAAATAGGCCTAATGAAAAGAAGGGTCCAAAGGCCTATGATGATTGAAGCTGATAATGTTTCATCTGGTATGATACCACCTATTGTGAAAGCTCATGATCAATTCAAGTAAATCCTGTACGGTGAGCATCGAAGTGTGACACCCAGACCATATGTCAGGGAATCCACTTTCAAAAGGACCCGATGGAAAGGCAAGCAAGCTTGGAGGCCAAGGCCTAAAAGAGAAACTATTGAAAATAAAGAAAGAGGCATGACATCTGGTTCACACTCCTAAAAATCCACCAATGATAAGAACCGACAAAAATGGGTTCAAAAGAAGAAATTATGATGATGAATCATAAGATGGTCGACACCTAGGTGAACATTCTAGGGAATCTTATCGTCTGTCAACTGAATCTTCACAAAAGAAAGTTGACTTTGATCACAGCCCTCCGGTTGAAGAGAGGTTTGTCTCAAATTCAAAGCCAAAAATTCACTGGAGGAGACATTATGAAGTCAAATTACAAGAATATGAAGAACATGATGAAGCTATGGAAGTGGAAGTAGTGTATGTGGTACAGCACATTGGAGAGGCATCTAGTGCACGAAAACACCATCATAGATGGCGTGGAGCCGCACATCCTATTCATATTGAAGAACCAGCTCTTAAGCAAATAGAAGGAAGAGCTTGAAGTACATCCTCAGGTGATGAAGAAAGAAAGAACTGGAAAGAGAAGAAGAAAACTCTCTCTTTGCTGACACTACCACATTAGCCCAAATGCAAAAATAAATGCAACGATAGATGAAGGCAAAGGATAGATAGAACATCCAATTAAATGCAAAGATGAACCAAAAGATAGCACAAATGAATGTGATGCTATAAATGATGCAGAGAAATATGATGTCGCTACTCCACGCCAACCATCTAACTAATGCTACATCTTGATCCACCACGACTCTCAAGCTAAGCAGAATGCACGAGAGAAATGAAGTCAATCAGTTAGCTTCTCAACCCATCCCTCAAGATGTGCTTTACATATCTGAGCCCATGACAACAGCTCAATTGGAAACAATTATAAATGAGAAAGATCAAACATGTCATCCGATGCGTAAAAATTGGTAAGCAAAGGTCATCCATACCCAATAGAGTACGATCAAGTGACATACCCTAAGGGTTATTCAGTGCCTAAATTCAATACATTCAATGGCACTGGGAACCCCAGATAACACCTGGCATAATTCAAAGCAACATGTGACAACACAGGGAGCAATGATGCACTACTATTCTGCTAATTTGTTAGTAGTTTAACCTCAACTACTTTTGAATGGTATGCTTAATTTCCTAATGACTTAGTCAAGAATTTTGTTGAATTAGAGATGATGTTAGTCAAGAGATTCATTAGTGAAACTGAGAAGATTATAATTGCTGACCTCACCTTAGAATGAAGAAGAAAAGATGAGTCGGTGACTAAATAAATTTCACGTTGGCGAAATATGAGCATGAAATGTGAACAACAACTAAAAGAGGAACATGCAATCCAATTTTTGATGGGTAACATCGATGATGAGATGGTACCATATTTATGTATGACCTCTATCTCAATATTTCAGGAGTTATTGGATCGAGTGGCAAAGTTTAAAAAGCTTAATAACTCAAAACCTGGGGTCACTTAAAAAGTAAAAAAGAATAAATTTTGACTCAAGGAGGAATGGATCTCATACAACCTCCTACAGCTCGAGTAGTGGAAAGCAAGCAATTTATAATGTTGATAAAGAAAAATAGCCCGCTTATGTGAATGAAGGGGGAAAGCAATCAGTTAACCCCTAATCAAAGCAATCAATGAGAGATGATGAGTGAGTGCCCCCATCTCTAAAAGATAAGATGAATAAGGAATACTCTTTCAAGAGGAAAAGTATGGTTAAGTTATTCTACTAAGAACTTAAAGCAGGATTAGAATTGCCAAAATCCAAAAGACCCAAAGAGTCAGGTCAAATTGATAATCCAAAATATTGTCTATATCATCGAGTGATTAGCCACTCGATTGAAGATTGCTATGTATTTAAGGATTGGCTAGAGAGAAAATATAGAAAGGGTGAATTCACACTATCTGATAGTCTTCTCGTTCATTCTAAAAGAGAATCTACTATAGTGGTTACATCCACTTCAAACCATGAAAGAGAAAGTAAAAGGAAAAGTAATACAAGAAGAGAAAGGGGAGACAATAACCTCTAAGAAGATCATAAAAATGCTGAAGCAGCTAAAATATGTCACTACTGTTAAGTGGAAATCACCACTTGAACCTATATTGGACTTAAAAGAAATGCCTAAACCAAGCATTTTAGCTTCTCAGCATTTTGATAAGGTTCCATCACAGACGAGAGGGCTTAGACCTCATAAATCAATAAAGTCGGTTAAGAAAAAGAAGATTAAGAAGAGAACTATAACTCAAGAGATCATCAATAATCTAGAAGAGTATCATCAACCGATGAGATAGACTATCAAACTTGCTGATTACATATCAGGACTTTGAATCACTGAGTCAAATGAAGAAGGAAATAGTAATGAAGACTTGTTTCTAGAGAAACATGTCGAAGTTATTTCTATGGTGTCAAACAACCCCCAATGTGATCCATCCCTGGATAATTGGAATCAAGCAGCTTTGAAAATTATAATATGTAAAAATGAATTCAAGAAGTTTGTCCCACCAAGCAGGAGAACTCCTTAGCCCATAACATCAAAGCCATTCTTGATGGTGCGAAAAATAGAAGATAGCTTAGAAGAAGACTTATGTTTTTCTAATGAAGATGAGTCTGAGTAATCAAAGACATCCCAAATGGGCCGCTTGATGCTTGGCAGTGACTCTGAATCATCTGCACAGTCCTCCGGGGTAGATGGTGACTCCGAGGGAACTACCTCATCAGAAGAGTCTGAGCTAAATAAAGTAGTGCAAGTGCAACAAAGAAGTGGTAAGATAATACCTCCTCCATTAAGGAAAGGGTCATCCAATAAGCACAAAATTAGAAATGAAGACAAAAATATTGAAGTTAATAAAGATATCATCCCTAAAGATCCTAAGAAGAAAGCAAATTCAAGTGGAGGCATTGATTATAATATTCTATCGCATCTGAGAAAGATCCATGCACAACTGAGTGTGTATGAGGCTCTCTTGATGTCTAAGGACCTTCAAAAAATGTTGATTCAAGCTCTTAAATATCCAAAGAGATATGAAGCTTATTTTGTTGAATAATGCATGACTGAAGTTTTGCAAGCTCAAGATCTTGATGATCACTTTCTCAAGAAGATCTTATGCTCGGGATACATGGAACACAATCGCCCATTATATGTAGAAAGTGTTGGAATTATAATCAATCAAATTGAATTGATCCAGTTCATCAAGAAATCTCATGAGTTTGTGAACACTTAGGGGTTGTCCTAGACATTCGACCTTGGACTAGATAAATTGATGGTCCATGGCTTCAATGAAATGGGGCAGAGGACTCTTGGATCTTTCATTCTACCGCTTAGGTTTGGAGAACTCTATACCCAAGCTAAATTTCATGTGATAGATGTCGACACCTCATTCAAAGCTCTATTAGGCCATCTTGGCTCCATGAATATGTATGGTTAATCTACTCTACATCAATGTATGAAGTATATAAGAAAGGAGAAGAAAAGATTCTCACAATATTCACCATTTAGTTCATAAAAAAATTTTTAAAGATGCAAAGTATTTTCTTTCAAAGGAAAGTAAGCCTTAGCAATCACCAACTTCAAAAACTACAAAGCAACCCAAAGAAGAGAAAGAGCAAAAAGGAGGAAAGAAGGTTGCACTAAATCTCTCTAAAACTTATGACATGTCACCAAAGCTGAAGAGACATGTCCCTCATTTGGGAAGTAATACAGAAGGAGAATAAGATATTCTAATTAAACTCAAAGAGAAATGTTAGCCTTCAATAAAAGCAAATGAGATAAATTACTGATTCTGATTATGATTTTGAGTCCATCTATGCAAGTGAAGTTCAATATGTCTCTTCTAGAAGGGTCGCTAACCTATTAGTATCAAATGATTCATTCATAGTTACACCAGTTCCACCCTGATATTTCAAAGAAGGCACATCACGTGATGTTCACAATATTGAGGAACTAAAAATCTTTTATGTTCCTCCACTACCTGGGATCAACATATTAGGAACTTCATTCTATAGATATGAGGAATATCAACACTATGATTCTGAATGGCTTATTCAGTACTCAGAGTCTGAAGAGATGGTACCCACCATCATGTCGAGATACTATCCTCCAAAAATCTAATTGATGATGCACAAACTTCGAATCGATGTTGAACCGACAAGCTCTCTCTTTGATAACTTAGGGAGTTCAAAGTCCACGATCTCAAAGAAGTGATAATTATACACGGTCTTGGATACATCCAACAAAAGCATCATCAAAGGAACACTTATTATACAGTAATCAAAAATGAGATTGAAATTGAAAATGAAAATGACTTTTATGAAGTGTTTATCACAATTGATGGGGAAGTAGAAGCCGAACTAGCACCTGAAGAACTTGAAGATGGTGTGCAAATGTCTACTATGGACGAGTTGAAAGAAATTAATTTGGGAACTGAAGAAGAACCCCATCAACTTCTAGTCCCCTTCACATGATAAGGTTGAAGGAATAAAAAGCATTGCTTTATGAATTGGACTGCTTTGCTTGGACATATTCTGAGATGCCTAGCTTATCCACGATGTGAGTTCATAAGCTAGCCATTAATTCGATTTAATACCGGTCAAACAAGCTCCAAGAAGAATGAGGCGGATGTTGAAGAACAAGTGGTCACGTAAATAAAAGCTAATCGTTTCATTCACGAGGAGAAGTACATTGGATAGCCAATATCCTTCAAAAAAAAAAAAAGAATGGTCGGATTTGAGTCTGCATTGACTTTCGAGATCTAAACAAGGCATGCCCAAAAGATGATTTTTTGCTCCCTATGTTAGAATTGCTAGTGGATAACACCTCCAACTATGACATGTTCTTATTTATGGATGGATCATCGGGCTATAATCATATCAAGATGGCTCCTGAAGATAAGAAACATACATCATTCAGAACACAAATTGGTATTTATTATTATACAGTCATGCTATTCGGATAGAAGAATGCCAGAGCTATATATCAAATGTCCATGACACGCATCTTCGATGAGTTGATTCATCAAAAGATAAAATGCTATGTTGATGACCTCATTGTTAAAAGCATTGATCAAAAAGATCACCTTGAAGATTTAAGGATTATTTTTGAAAGGATCAGAAAGTATGATCTCAAGATGAATCCTCTCAAGTGTGCTTTTGGGATTTCCTCAGGAAAATTTATTAGATATATTATAAGAAATAGAGGAATTGAGATTGACCCCAACAAAATCAATACAATCGTGGAGATGCCTCCACTAAAGAACCTTTGCCAGCGTCGCTCTTTACAATGACAACTCACATTCATTCGGTGTTTTATATCAAACCTATCAAGAAGATGCCAACCTTTTGCGAAGCTAATGAAAAAGAATGTTCCATTCAAATGGGACGAGAATGCCAAGAAGCATTTGAGATAATTAAAATTATATCTACTCAATCGTCAATTCTAGCCTCTATCCTAAGAAACCTCTTATTTTATACACTAGCCTTAGGAGTCCCTCTGGGGCTTTACTCACAACACAATGAAGAAAATAAAGAAAATGCACTATATTACATCATTCAAGATTAGTAGAGTGAAGTACGCTACTCCAATAGAGAGGTATTATTTGGCATTATATTTGTAGTTATGAGCTTTGTCATTACATGCTTTAGAATCACATTAATCTCAAGGTTGATTTGTTGAAGTTTTGATGATGAGACCAACATTGATAGGTCATTTAGCTCAATCAACAAGATTTTATTATAATTTGATATTAATGCATACCTAGAAAGTAGTGAAGGGATAGATCTTGGCGACTTCCTTGTTGTACATCTATCCCACTCACCACTACCACTTAATGATGACTTGTCCGATATATTCTATCTATTAATGAAAGAGAAAAGTTGTAGATATGGGAGATGTATTTTGATGGAACATCATCGATCAATCCAAAGACAATCTCTCAACCAACCTAGCAGAGCCAGATACCCTCTATTCATAACACCAAAAGATGCATCATAAGACATTCATATGGATTGACTGAACCTTGAACCAATAATGAAGCTGAGTATGAGGCTTCGATAACAGGTCTTCAAGAAGCTATTGTCATAGGTATCCAAAATTTATAAGTTTTTGGAGACTCTCAGCTGATCATCAATCAAGTTTTGAGAATCTATAAGATCACTAAGCTTGAGTTAGCTTATTATCATAAGCGAGTTCTCGAGCTAATGACACAAATTTTGAATGGTATTTACTCAAGTCTCTCGATCTAAAAATAGCAAAGAAGACTGCTTAGCTAAACTAGTCAAAGAGATGGAAAGCATGAACGACGAGCACGTGTTGATAGAAATCTTCACCCATCAAGTTCTACAGCTAGTAAATCTATATTCCTCGTAAGTAGAGGGGACATCAAACTCAAGCCAGCAAGAAGCCATTCAAATAGATCCTTATTCTCCAAAAGAATAAGTACAAGAGATAAAAAAGCTTAAAAGTACTATAAAGAAATCATTTTAAGCTTTCATAATGGAAGAGCTTGATGATTGGAGATAACCCTTCATCGATTATTTCAAAGAAAATTTGAGCAATAAATCACTAGCAAATTATAAAAGGATCCTACAATATGCCTATGTTAATGATACATTGTATCGTAGATCCTTTGAACAAATGTATGCTTGATGAATGGATGAAGCCAATAAAAGTTATGTTTGAAATTCATGAAGACTTTGTGCATCAATCAGTCCTAAAATGGCAGCAAAAATTAAGAGAATGGGATATTATTGGCCATCGATGATGAAAGATTGTATTGATCATGTCGAAAGGTGCCATGAATGCCAAGTCCACAGGAATCTCATTCATCAACCTCCGAATCCACTGCATCCAATAGTCGCATCTTGGTCATTTGAGTGTTGGGGAATAGAATATATATGATCCACTATCATCGTAGGTAATCGCTTTATCAAAGCGAATCCCATTATTTTTCCAAGTGGTCCGGCCCCATTTAAAGAGGTTACACGATCGAGACATCGACTTCTTCACTCATAATGTTGTCTATAGATTTGACATACCACGATGAGTTATTTCAAACAATGGCCCAGCATTCAAGAGTGCAAAGATTTATAAATTCGCTAATCGATACAAAATTAATTGGCTATATTCATCAATTTATAATCCAAGAGCCAATGGTTTGACAGAAGCTTTTAATAAAATAATGATCAAGCTACTCAAAAAGATTCTCACGATGAATAAAAGAGAGTGGCACATCAAAATGCTCGAGACATTATGGGCATATAGAACTACTTACAAGACACCAACTAAAGCCACTCCTTATGCTCTAACTTTTGGAGTCGAAGCAGTTTTTTCACTAGAAGTCGAACTACCATCACTTCGAGTAGTCATCCAGTAAAATCTCACTCAAGAGGAGAACACACGTTTACAAATGGAAGAGCTTGACACGCTTGATGAAATTAGACTTCAAGCCCAACAAAGCTTAGAAATCTATCAAGCAAGATGTCTAAAGCCTTCGATGGAATAGTGTGTCCTCGAATTTTTCAAAGAGGAGAGTTGGTCTTAGTGTTAATAAGATCAATAATCCCTCACAAAAGAATCGATGATAAATTTGAAGTTAATTGGGAAGACCCTTACATCATAAGAGAAGGAGGAGCTATTAGCTTGTTGATTTGAATGGATGACTACCATGCCACCCATCAATGGTCATTATCTCAAGAAGTATCATGTTTGAGTGCACAATTGCATGATTGGATAAATATTATATTCATGATTCATATATATATATATATATATATATATATATATATACATATATATATATATATATATATATATATATATATATATATATATATATATATATATATGAAATAGCACTCAAAATTTCTCTGCATTAAGCATTTTCAAGTTCCGATGAAATTCCCCAAGGAGCATTTTTTATATATTTAGGTTGATATCGCTTTCCTTTACATCCCAAGATGAAAGTATACATATGTGGTGATTGATAAGTCTCATCTACTCTTATAATTGATAAAAAGAGATATAAGTATCTCTTCATCTTAGAAAATCCCCCTGAGTTTTTAAATTTTTATATTAGAAAAGCACTTATGTCTATTTTGGGTTGACATCACGACTCATACTGAAATCTCCAAATAACATTTACAATTATATTTGTTGAGGTCGCAAGTAGCTATGCAAATAATAGAAAAGATCACGTTCACTCAGAGCATATAGAAGACAACTTTGAAGACTAGAGCTATCTATCCTCCAAATGTGATCCAACTTAATGAATTTAAGCGACCCAGATCTAGAGATTTTTTCCAATTGATCGATGAATCAATAGAGCATCTGAGGAGAGGTCTAAGTAACCACAAATCATAAACCTATATAACTTCTTCAACAAGTCCAACAAAGCAACAAGCACGGGGCCGAATAAGCTATCTTGGAGTTCGTAAAAAGCTCACGGTTGAACTAAGAAAACTTTATAGTCAACCAGTCCACTAAAACACCAAGTGTTGGACTGACGACTTCTTGTCATATACCTAATGCTCGTCTTGAAGATTAGGTTGCTAGCTCGCATCCATCAACAAGTCCACCAAAAGCAACAAGCAAAAGACCGAAGGTATGCACATCCTCCTGACAAGTCAATCTAGAAAAATCAGGTTAATCCTTCAACAAGTCCACTAAAGCAACAAGCAAAGGACCAAAGGTATGCACATCCTCCTAACAAGTCAATCTAGACAAATCAGATTAATCCTTCAACAAGTCCACCAAAGCAATAAGCAAAAGACCGAAGGTATGCACATTCTCTTGACAAGTCAATTCTAACAAATCGTTAATCCTTCAACAAGTCCAAAGTAAGAAAAGGATGTATGTATATCCTCAACAAGTCAAGTTAGATAAATCTCTATCCTTCATCAAGTCCAAGCTCAGGGAACTTAAATCACAAAATAAATAAAATTCTTCCTTCATCAAGTCTACTAAGCATAAAGCTAAATCAAAAGTAGGATTAAAGATAAAAACCACTAAGATGAGACCTTCTTCAATCCCATCAAAGCGTTAAGCATATGAGGTATCTTCTTTCTACGATGAGTCAATAAAGATAAATCAAGTCAATCTTATATGGGTCAACTAGTTTGTAACAAATATGTTCCGCTTCATACATGCACTATATTTGTTAGGGGCATTTGTTGACCTACATTCCATCAAGAAGTCGAGCACCAATTCACGAACTTCGATGCGCGACGCAAAGAAGAAATACACTTGCTGTCAGCGAAACTAGTCAAAATGATTTCTGATCAACGAACAGACTTTGTCACCGCATTAAGAATGTCGAAATTGATCAGAATATACATATTGCACAATTTGATAATAACGAGGGAAATCCATCGACAATGCGCATACCAAAGATCGGAAGTTGCGACGATGCTCAAACAACCTCCGTTCATAAAATTGATCATTAGCTCAAACATCAAACATATCAACTATTCGTGCCGGAAATGCGAATGTCGCGCCGAAAAGCGATAACTTTGAACCAAAATTGACGATTCTCGCCGCTTTAATCAAACGGCGATCGCAAAACCATTACTATTTGAATTTGAAACGAATTTACCTAAATATGGGTTTGATTTCAAGATTCACGAATTTGATGATATCATAATTCAAACATCAATTTATTTAAACAAAGTTCGATTAATTCTAATTATTAAATGATTAAATCAAATTTTGCATGAATAGGGATTAGTGATCAAATTATACTCTTTTTATAAATACTCATTAATAATATTTAAAATTATGCTCCGATTTTGAAAATCCTGTCTAAATGCATAAGAAAATAAACTAACAAAAATTATGGCTCATAATCCCCCCTATTTTTTTTTTCCTCCCATGACAAGAAGGCAGCAGGAAATTTTTAGGCACACACCAAAACCTCCCTCGCCCTCTCTGTCTCGCTGTTCTCCCTCGGCTTGTCCGAAGGGGAGCTAAGAATCCTCGTCACATGCGCCGCACGTGCGTTGTTCTTCCCTGCCTCTCTCCACGGTTGGAGGAAAGAACTGAGCCTAGGGTTTCTTCAATAATTCATTCCGAGTGAACAAGGAAAAAGGAGGGTGCCTAAAATTTTCTTTTATCTCGCTTTAATTCTTGTACTCCAGTTCCAAGGCATAGTATAGTTGGCTTCAGGATCACCGATCTGCACTGCAAAGGAAAGCTTGCCATGGCTGCTGTTGAACCAACTCAAGCATCAGCAGGTCCTAGCTTTGCTCCAGAAGATCCGATTCCCAAAGCCCTGGAAAGGGCTCATTAGTGGAAGTACTGGCGTCTTATATTATTGGAATCCTGAAACAAATGTTACCCAATATGAGAAACCATCTGGTTTTGCACTTCCACTGCCTCCAGCTCTTCTTCGGTGCCATAACTAAATGCTGCTCCAAGCCAACTCTCCCAAACTATACCATTAAATGGGTCTTTACTTCAACAAAATTCAGAATAGAAAACTCTTCAACAGCCATATCAACTTATGCAGCAACAGCAGTAGAGTCAGCCTTAGATACCAATTCAACTGTCAGCATCAGATACCGCTCCAGCAATTGCAGTATTTATTAGAAGCAGCAACCAATGCACACTTTTCAACAGCCTTCCCCACATTACTCACAGATTCAGCAACCCCCTTATCAGCAAATTCCATACTTGCAAGGTCAAATCATGGCACAACCCCGGGCAAATTTCCATATCAACTAGGGCAACAGCCACAAGCATTTCAATTTTCATACCAACAAGGCCAGCAATTACCGGCACCAAAATTCCCACAAGACTCGACTAGGCAGCAGCCTCTAGAGTCTCAAGCTGGTTATCAACTAGGGAAACAGCTTCAAGGGACCAAGACTTCACAACAGTAGAGCCAACCATTGGCAGTTCGACAAAGCATTCATGAACAAGGACAAAACTCATGGAGTCAACATACTGCACAACAGCAGGGAGTGCAGTCACATGTGCCACAAGTCTTTAGACAACAAGAGATGTTTCTACAGGGGCAGCAACCTGCACATCAGCAATCACAACACTCTAGATTTTTAGGAGTTGGGTATGCTGGTCATCAAGAGACAAAGGTGGCGGGTCTTTCTCCATCAACTATCCAACAACCTGCTAACTGTCAATCACCAGGATTACTAGTACATGCCCACGTTCGACAATCTGGAGCTAATGTATTCCAACTACAACTGCAGCCTCAGCTTGGTGAGCCAGCCCCCATTAACCACAAATAAGCTGTAATGAGCCAATCACATCAGGTGAATGTGGAATATAGTCATCACCAAATGCAAACAAGAAGCTCCATATTTCCAAATCAAATGGGCCAATCGATGCCTCAGCCTCCTCTGGGTTCCAAAACTGGTTATGAAGATGACCATCATGAAAAAGGAAGTGACTTTTATTCATCTAGTAGGGCTGAGGGATCAATGATGCATTCATTACATCCTAAGCTCGCACCACTTCCCTTTGCTCAAAATAAACAGGACATGAGATTGGGCACCATTCCTCCTAAGTTCCTCTCTTCAGACTGAGAAAGAATATTGTCATTATGAGGGTTCTTCTCTAAGTTTTCAACAACTTCCCTACCTATTCAATCCAAATAATCAATACTCTAATATCTCCTATTCAATCTCTACTAGCCGAACTTACGCAAAATCATTAGTGTTGTGGATTGTGGGTGTATGAAAATATGTGAACAATACATGCATATGCTTGTGCTTCTCTATGCAGGTTTGAAAGTCTCACCATGCTTGTGTGATGAAATGAAATTTATTGTGTATCAGACTCGCTTCATATAAGGCACAGTGAAAATGGTTAGACGCACTTTGAATGTGTGAAAATTGTATATATATGCTTTGTGCTTTATATGGTAATCAAGACCACTAATGCTCGACAGGCTTAGTGGGTATGAGGACTCGTCTATAATAAGACAATCACCGCTATGCTCAATAGTACAAGTAGCCAAAATAATTCATTTCTACGTTGAGATGACGCTGAAATACTATTGAAATATTGCCAAAATTTTAACTGAATTTTAGACTTAAAAAAAGGAGGAACAATCAAGATTCAATTAAAAAGAAATTGAGCACTTCAAAAATAAATAATCTAAAATGATATTTGAATGATTTGAAATTGCATATATACATATATTTACTTTTATGTAGTGATCAAGACCCAATTAATGCTCAATGGGCTTAGTATATGAAGACTCGGTTGTGAAGACACCATCCGCTACTCAATATATGCAGATAAGCCAAAACAAGCATGATGAAATTTTATGCAAGGATGACGCCAATTAATATGCTCATAAAATTTTAATTAAATTTTGGGCTTAAAAAAAGGGGAAAGAATCAAGATTCATTTAAAAAAAGAAATCGAGCACGTCAAAAATAAATAATCTAAAATAAAATTTGAATGATTTGAAATATATATTCGCTTTTATGCAGTTGATCGAAGACCCCAAGAATGCTCAATAGGCTCAAGATGAAGATTACCACAGAATGTCCGCTCAATAATGTATAACGAAGCCAAAGCGTTCGAATAGCCCCTAGGGATGATGAAAAATCCGAAATATTGCAAAAATTTATACTTGCAAAAAAAATTCAAGCTAAACAAATAGCGCTATCTAAGCTCATTAAAATAAAATTGATATTGAATTAAATTTTGAATTATAAATGAAAATGAATTTGAAATGAATTTAAAGATTATATTTCAAATAAAGAAAGATGGATTGAACTCAAATAGATTTATGAACTTTGAACGAATTGAATATTTTGGCAATAAATACAAATTTGACAATTCAATATATGTTATTCTAAGATATCTAATAAGATGTTATAACAATTTAAAATGCTTTCATCGCCACTGAATCTACAATTCTTCATACAAGCAAACAAAATGTTATATTAAATTAAATACTACACTAATTATGGAGCTTCCTTCAATCCAAAAATATAAGAAATTTTATATTAATTATAATTTTCAAAATCAATGATTTCATTAATTAGATGAAATTATCTAAGCTATAAATACCGCGCATACGTGAGATTTAAAGTTTAAATTTTAAAGAAGGTCACAAACTAAGTTGAGATTAAATAAATTTGAAGTTAATCTCATAATTTAGAAATAAAATTACCAAAATCACTAAATACTCGCATGGGCCCCGATAAGTACTTAAACTTAGTGTATGAGGATGATGCGCAGGTTTAAAAAGAAAGAGGGGAGAAAAATGATGAAATCAATACAATCATTTATGACTATATGCATGCAAACTAATGAATGTCATCAATTTTAATTCAAGTCAATGAAAGATATAAGTATTCAGCTCTATAAAATATGATCACAGTAGGCTTGATCCTCTATGTTTCAAATAGAGTTGACACGGTCTATTAAATGATAAACTTCAAAATGAACTCAAATTACATTATATTATAAGACCCAATCTTCTATATTTGCAATAGAGTTGACAAGGTCTGTTATGATATCAATTTCCTAAAGAATTTAAACTACACATAAGTCATAGACCCGATTCTCTACTAGCAAATAAATAGAGTTGACAAGGTTTACCCCGATGATGGCCACGTTGACTGAAAATCTCAACCAGAGGAGATTACTACTATTTAGATTTTTAAATTATTGTATCTCGAATTCAAATTTATAAATTCAAGTTATAAACTCGATCCTCTACTAACAAAATAGTAGAGTTGATAAGGTCTTCCCCGGTGATGGCCGCATTGATTGAAAATCTCAATCGGATGGGATATTATTATAAAAGATACTTGAGCTCTAAATTAATTCATCATAAAACTAAATTTTAACTAAGTAAATATCTGAACTAAATGAAATTTATTATTTAAATACTTAAAGCAAATAATTCATCTACTCATCCATCATCATTTTTTGAGGATGATATTAAAAAACTCTAGCTACAAAGAGCTAATGTCAAGTCAAATAAATCACTGATCAAACTCAAATTATCTCATGTTAAGGGGTGTCCTGGGTCATTCGAAAGTAGTTTTATATGATATTACCGAGTGACGTCGGGTGGTTGCCACCAAATGGCACCATTATATTAAGCATATAATGGCGTATGTTCTCCAATGGCTCAGCCCTTTGAGTTATGAATCATAGGGTATATTTGATAGGCACAAAATTCTTTTGTTAACTGAGGTGGACTTAAGATTGTCTCCTTAGACAAACACAATCTCATGTCTATAAAGATTTCTTGAATGACATAACCCATGTGTTGCTGATGAGGATCCTTCGATCATGTTGGGTCGACTACCTCCTCTAATTAAGTAGACTAGGGACCAGGACAGTCCGGAATGATGGAACTATGGGATCTAGATCGGACACGTCACCATTCTCCCAACCATTCTCTTTAAGCTAATAATGATGAATTTCATAAATTTCAAAATCTAAATTTCTAAAACTCCACATGTCTATATATGCTATGCATTCAAATGATCTAGCACTTTAATCAAAAGTTCTCTCTCAACATTGAGATGAGTAATTAATTATAGCTGCATAAGAAACTTGGAACCATATCTAAAGTCCTCACAAAATAAGAGCGAAATCTCAGGGTAGTGCCTTATCTACTATCTCATCTGCCTTCTGAAAATTACATTAACACTAAAATTATACTCTCTATTAGAGGTCGAGCAAATTTTGGAGCCCATCAATTTATTTTGATTTGGTTTAAAGGGATTTTGGCTAAGCTTATGAGAGTGAATCATGCTTAAGAAGGATTTGGGAGCTTGGATTTGATTTTGAGATTCAATCAATTGGAATTGAGTTTGGACTTGATTTTAATAAATGATTGAGGGACTGAATTTGGATTGATTTGAATTTGGCTAAGGTTAAGGCCATGAAATTCAATCATAAGGTTTAAGAAGGGTTTTGAGCTTGGATTTGATCATTGGGTGATTATGAATTTTGGAAATTTGATTTTGAAATTTAGGGTTTGATTTGAGAAGGAAAGCATAGATTAAAGCTATATGGTAGGCAAGTCTCCCTAAGTCCCTAAGGCATAACTCGCTCCTATGACTGACCTTTCTAAATCTCTAGGCTTAGGTTAAGTGTCACCTAATCACTAGAAGTGTCTTAAGACTAAGAAGCTCTTAGTGTCTATAAGAGTCTTAGATCTATGATGAGGAGGTTGAAAGCTCACTCTAAAACTGAGTTCAACAACATGTAAATGAAAAACCTTAAAAAAGCCTGCAAGGGGGGTCACGCACCGGCATAAGGGTCAATGGAGGATTCCTGGATTTAGAGAAAATTGGAAGAACCAAAAAGCACAATGGAGCCTGAATTTGGGATACATGACAGTCGGTTCAAACCAGACCAGGGAGAACTGGAGCTTGCGAGTGAGGTCATACACCGTCATACAAGTCAATGGAGGCCACTAGGGGAGAAAAAAAGATATGTGATTTTCCCCCATCCCCTTAGGGGTATTTATACTTAAAAATTGACTCTTTATCTTCTTTTAAAAATAATAATAATAAAAAAAAATTATTCATATTTTAAATAAAAAAATTTCTTCACATTCCTCATTAAAAAAATAATTTTATCTTCTTAAAAAAAAGAGAGAAGAGAAAATTATTCCTATTTAAAAAAAACTCGTTATATTCCTCATTAAAAAAAACTCTTCATCTTCTTAAAAAATTAACATATATATATATATTATTCCTCTCTCTCTATCTCTCCACAAAGTTAAAAAAAATTGCTTTAACAAAATAATTTATGTAAAATTATATATATATATATATATATATATATATATATATATATATATATATATATATATATATATTACTAACTTGTTAATAAATTAATAAATTAATTAATACACATAATATATATAATTATAAATCGTAATAATTTTAACTAAAGTTATTTTATTTTTTAAAAAATTTAATATATTTTTAGATGAAATAAGTTTTATCATCCAAAAGTAAGGGAGCAAATGATATATCCCTCTAAAATTTATAAATTAAGTACAAATCTGAAGATAAAGCATGTAAACGATCAAATTAAACGACTTAGTGAGACGAGTTCAACAATGCTAGAATCATGTCAAATCGAGCCCAAATGAGCTCAAATCAAGTCTAAAAGTTACATATGAACGCTTCGGAGCACTGATCAGATGATCAAATAACTTTCAAATTTGATTAATCAAATCGAGTCGTAATGACAAATCCAATGAACCTAAAATCACCGTGATCAAGATTGTTTGAATGGTTAAATCATCGAAAAATTATATATGATAAAATGAATCAAATACATCGTTTGATGAAGTGTTTTGGGATTTTGGCTACAATGACCAAAATGCCCTATTTCATAACCCTATAAATAGGACCCCATTCTTATCATGAATAGAGGAAGAGCTAGAAGAAAACTTGAGAGAAAGCTCAAAGAGAACTAGTAGCCGTCATTATCGCCACGCTTATTATCATTGCCGACGCCAAACAACCGCCATACAACTACCACCATATTACCATATAACTGATTCTAAAATTCTCATTATCAGAATTTTATACATACAATCTTGTAATTCCGTTATCGAGAAAACTTAAACTTTATACTCCAAAACAGATATATAGTGGAACATTTTTATTGGGCTAGGCCTCGTGATTTTTTCTCTCTTTCTAAGGTTTTTTCACTCAAAAATTCTGGAACTACTTATTTTCTTTTCAACTATCTGTATGTGTGATGGATTTTCATACAAACCAATGCGTGAAGTTTTATTCTACCGCTATTGATTTTTGACACAATGCTTATTAATGACATCGCTATTATTTTTATAGTTGATGAACGCGTTATTAACTTACATCATCACCAATAAAGGCAATGTACTTTATTGACATATATCATTGTCTATAAGACTGATGCGCACATTGACTCATATCATTACCTACCCCTTTCTTAGTTGTGAGGAATAAAATAATTTGTAACAGTTAAGATATATAGTAGAGTATTTTTACTGGGCTAGGCCTCGTGATTTTTTCTCTTTTTCTGAGGTTTTTCCACCCAAAAATTCGAGAGCTACTTATTTTCTTTTCAACTATTTGTGTGTGTGATGGATTTTCATACAAACTAATGCGTAAAGTTTTATTCTACCGCTATTGATTTTCTAACATGCAACAGTCATTAACGACATTGATATACGCTATTATTTTTATAGTTGATGAATGTCATTAACTTACACCATCACCTATAAAGGCAATGTACTTTATTGACATATATCATTGTTTATAAGACTGATGGGCATCATTGACTCACGCATTACCCCTTTCTTAGTTGTGAGGAATAAAATAATTTGTACAGCTTAATATATACAAGAAAAATTATTTCATGTGAGCTATAAGAAAAGAGTCTGGTGAGGCTTGAGTTTGGTTCGAGTTGACTCACTGAGTGGTCCAATCCTACGAGTTAGTTGAGACGGGAAGATTATCGTGCTTCAACCGCTGGATTTGCTTGTCCGTTGGATCTAGCACTTGGATTGTGTTTCTTTTGAACCGAGCCTTGAATCATTGATTGCTCTTTTCTCCCTTGTTTTGATTGAACGGTTCGATCTCTTTCCTTGATTTTAGAACCGAGGATTTAATCTGGGCCCTTGATTCAAAATGCTGCTGAGTGAGAGCTTCTGGGAAGCGCCCTTGCTCTTTCTTTGCTTGGTTTCCTTCCATTTCATCCGTCGGGAGAGGGAAGGAGAGTCGAGCGGAGAAGGGGAGAAACCCTAGGGTTTTCGACGTGATGAGCGGTTCCCGTGAGACCGACCTGAGGAAAAGGTGCCGGGGAGAGAAAGAGAGAAGAAGAAGGAGACCGACGATAAGTTCCTCAAAATATGATTACCCTCTCTTGTTGGAATTTCTTCCTTCTATTTATAGCTTTTCTTTCCTCTATCCTAGATCTAGACCTTCTATATACGCTAACGGTTTTCCATAACTGCTATGAGTTTTGCTTCGTCGCTCGAGGTTGAGGTACGTAATCCGCTACTATACTTCTTTCTTGATTTCAGATTTGTCACATGGGTCCTCTGTTGTTAATCTGTTATTCTGGTCTTGTTTCTCTGTAATTTTATAATCTTTGTAGCTTATTTCTATTCTTTATTTGTCTAATTATCTTCTTTCTCTCCTGTAGTCATCATAATTGTTCTCTGTATATTGATTCTCTTTGTGATGTATTTGATCTTCTTTTTATCAGATAAGTCTCATATCATTATAATTCTTATTGTTGTATGTTATAATTTGACAATTTAGAGGATTTGGGTCATATCATATATCCTATAATTTTTTTATTTTTTTAAATTTTTTACGTAAAGATCTTTTCTTATCTATACTGTGCTAGATCTGAATTCAAAGTTAAGAAATTAATCACTTTTTTCTACTTTGACAAATGGTTTTACATCCAATACATTTATATATCTAATATTTAAAATCAAACATTCACAAATATAATATTAAATATGAAATTAAATTTTTAGATTTTATTTTTATAAATATTAAAAAAAATTTATACAGCGTGTATGAAAATCTCTCATTTTATCAACTATAATCTTTTTTTAACTTTTTTCAGGTCCTAAGTACTTCAAAACTTCTTTACTATGGAGCCAAATCATACGATAGCTGTAGCCCTTCTTCCAAAACCAAGGAGCAACCTTATCAATAAGCTCGCCGACAGCAAGCAACAGGACAAACATCAAGCTGATGAGCGCAGGAAATCTACCAGTTTCAATCCGGGTGACCTTGGTATGAGCACAGGAAATTTTTCTGACCGAGTTGAATACTCTAAGATGATGCATCTATATCTAAGATGAAAAAAGTAAGTGGAGACCCGACATATATGGGTGATGAATGTGATGCTAGGCACCTGTGAGATTAGTCATAATCATATCCCCACCCATAAAATGAGTGAGGTGTTGGATGGATACCCATTGCAAAAATAAAAAAATAAAAAAAAATTCCGGGTGACCTAATCCTTCACCGCAGAGAATGATTTCCCCCAGACGCCTACTCCAAAGCTAACACCATGGAAGATTGAATCTTTTTACGTTTCTTTCTGATCCCTCTGATCTGAACATCTCATCTACCTTCAACTTGGCGGACCTCTATCCATACCAGTTACCATCCTTCACCGCCACCCACAGCCTATGAAGGTTAGGCGCAGGTCACTGAACTCTTCTAAAGCAGAAGAAAAGCTGATGTAGTAATGGCGCTGGTCACCAAACTCCGCTCCACTGTAACTCTATCATTCATTTTTTTAGACTGCTTCTTATCAAATTCTTAGGCGTTTTACTGTAATAGTTAGTGGTACAAAAAAGGCACAACAGATAGCGTGGCTTATTCTGTTTATTTTCCTATAAAGTTATTCTCTGCAATAAAAAGCTATCCTTTCTGTTTTCTGGCATCGTCTTCTTCCTGCGTTCCTGTACCGCACCGCTTGGCGTCGGTGGAACCTTAGTTGTCAGCTGTAAAGTTTAGGATAAGCTTGAAACTGGAAGACAAAGCCTTAGTTCTTATTGGAGAAATTTAATACACATGGAGGACTTGTTTCAGTGTTTGGATTATGCCATGCGCCAGATCAGACAAGCACAAGAAACTAGAGGGAGCAAGAGTTTTTTTATTAATGCGCTAATTTGTATTATCAAAAAATACATGAAGCTAATCAATATCATAAAACTTTTTAATTTTATTTTAAAGTTGTTTATTGAGTTTCTTCGTACTAAAATAATGGCAATATTTTTAATATCGTTTGTTTCATCTAAATGAGACATTCAGTTAGACTATAAATTTATAAAAATTGACTTTGAGTTGTTCTCAATCATTAACCACACCATTAAAACATTAATAAATGAAGATCAAACTCAAATCAATAATATATATTCAACCATCAATGAATAAAGTTCTAAATAGAATCCATATAACACAAAAAACACCAGCATGAGCACTCTACTCAGTGTTAATAATTGACTCGATCAGATAATTCTCGATACGAATTTAACTTGAAAAAATCAAATTTAAATTAACTTGATTAATTTTTTAGTTGCATTCAGATCAAAAGTATATAATCATTTTAATTTTTTGGGTCAGATTCAAGTTGATCTGTCAACTCAAAATTCACTCGATGTTGACCATCCAACTTGAATCTGACCTAATTTTGATGCTTCAATTTGAAACCCAAATTTTACTTAAATTATATATAGCTAAATGTGTCAAATAAGGTCGATTTATGTCAGGATTTTCAACTTGTATAATATTCTAGTTAGGTTCAACTCAAACTATTTCAGGTTAAGCTAATTTCAAATTATAATCAAAACAGCTTGAAAAGTCATAATTTACCTTCGGGCATTTACATTCATACCACAAAATGTTTATATATTTACATCTAAATTATATTATTTATATAAATAACTTGTAAATATTTAATAGTATATAAAAATATCACTATCATTAATTTTTTAAATAAAATCTATATTTTTATATAAAAAAAATTATATTTATAAATATCAAATTTTTATGCAAGAAATATGTGGTATGTATCTAAATCTTCCTATTTAAGATCATTAAAAGAAGAATAGATGAGAAACTGACCTTTAGGCACCCTCACATTTCATTCATTTAAGACTCATCTAAGCTTCTCTTGATTTTTTTTTTTCTAAATTTAAATCTAAGCTTTACTCTTATAATTTTCTTATATATA
The DNA here is from genome assembly GCA_021442155.1 of Cymbidium sinense. Taxonomy (NCBI): domain Eukaryota; kingdom Viridiplantae; phylum Streptophyta; class Magnoliopsida; order Asparagales; family Orchidaceae; genus Cymbidium; species Cymbidium sinense. The sequence goes on from CM038232.1 coordinate 2,004,751, forward strand.
GATCACATAATTTTTATATATTTATATATTTAACATCTGAATTTTAATAATTAAATAAATGACACATAAATCTTTAATATCATATCAAAAATACTACTATCACTTCTTAAAGTTGAAATATAATTTTTCATGTATAAAAAAATGTTATATTTGTAAATATTAAATTTTAGATTATAAAGTATTATATATTTATATATCTAATATTTAAATTTTAACAGTTGCATAAATAACACCTAAAATTTTAATATTACATCAAAAATATTACTTTCACTTCTTAAAAGTGAAATACAATTTTTCATGCATACAAAAATATTATATATGTAAATATTAAAATTTAGATGTAAAATATGTAAATTTATAAGAATGTGTGGTATGTTTGTAAATTTTTAACCGAATGGAATTGAGCACTTATTTGAGAAAGGCATTGATATGACAGTTAAAATACTATTAGTGAAAATCTTGATGAAAGTCGATCCGGTTGAAACCGGTCGAGATCAAGCTCTTAAAATATCCTTTGAAACTTTGGGATATCGATAAATCCCTAAATAGCTCTCAAATATGAAGTGTTTATAAATCGGCCTCGACGCCGTTCCAACAAGCCAAAGATCTTACAATTGACTTCATTTGAGCATTCAAATGCACAAAATACATCATATGATCAAGGATCATTTTGAGTCGTCAATGAAGTGAGTACGGGTTTTGTATGTATTTACGGAGACGCCACTCCTCCAATCTATAAATTCCTCATTCCTCATATGAGGGGAAAGAGGCAAGAAGAGAGGAGAGAGCTCTAAAGATCCTCCAAGCACCGCCACTGTCGTCAACCAGCCACGGGCCGCTATCGCCACCGCCACTGCCGCCGCCATTATTGTTGTCATCACCGACCAATCGCTGCCATCGCCAACATCGCCATATCGCTAACTCCGCCAACTTTGTCATCGCCGCTTATTACGCCACACCGATCGTCCACCATTGTTCATCATCACCACCACTATCGCTATCACAACAATATCGCTATCAACATCGCCGCCAATATCATGCCAATATTGTCAACTTCGTCATCAACATCATCGAACTTACATATCGCTGCCAACATCGTTGCCAACATTGTCTATTAAAGAATCCATTTCATATAATTATAATCCCAGATCGAAGATCTTGTACTCAAACATACATACAGTGCTTTTCAAGTGGTTTTTCCCTCTTTTGAGATTTTTCACGTAAAAATTTGAGTTTTATTGTTGCTTTAAATACCTGTGTGTGCTGGACTCAAAGCTAAGGCGTAAACTTTACTCTACCGCAATGGTTTTAAGACGCAATGCTTTGACGCCGTCGTGGGATCGAAACCCTTCAATCACAATTTTTGAACACCCCGTTATGGCCAATAGGCACAGTAATGAGCCTCCCGCTAACTCCCCCCACTCAAAACCAATCCTTGAACCAAGGACGCCAACCTTCTGCCTCACTTCCCCGAAAGCGCGGACTGAAGGCGCGAAGAATCTCTTTAGAAGATCGCGCTAATGGAAGAATCTCAAAATGAGATGATCCGACTTTTAGAGGAACACAATACCACTACCGCGAAACACATCTCCCCAAGATCGATAGGGGAGGTCAAAATGCTAATCTGACAAGTTCCTCCCAGAGACCGTGATGAACTCTGACAAGCTTCTACTCATCCATCACGCTCAACCGACCGCTAATCCACCAATTATCTTGTAGCTTGACACATTCTCGCCCCGCAATTTACTCCATGTTAGCATTAATTATGACTCTTAATGCAAGATAATTTCACCTCCAAGATAGAAATCATCTCCCCTCACCGCTATGAGGAATCTTCACCTTTAGTCAAGCTATTCTTCAACATCCTATTCCGTGATTTCAAGCTTCCAAATAACATTGATTCATATGATGCCGACCCACATGAACACATCATCACCATGTGACTATCATGCATATCCAACGCTCCTCGACACCGCTTTGTCGGTCTTTCCGCTACCCTCAAGGACAAGCTCGCACTTGGTTCTACTCCCTTCCAAGGGAATCCATCCATACATTTGATGAACTCGCCAAGATTTTTGTAAGCTTCATTGCAAAACCGGAGGATCATTAAAGATTCCTCCCATCTCTCCGATTCTCAAAATGAGGTGAATCACTTAAGGAATACTTGAGGTTCTCCTTAGAAGCTCCAAATACACCCACAACTATTAAGAGGAGTTTTCTTGAGGACTCCTGGCCTTTTACTCATCACTAATGATAGACACGGTCCGCCATTTGTCGACTTGTTCATCGTGTGGAAGCACAAATCTACCGATGAGGCTATTACCATCGTAAATAATTTGAGCAATCTAGGAAAACGTAAAAGCACATGGAATGCAACATGTCCTATCAAAAGAAGCAACAAGGCCGTGATCTCCCTCCACGACCCCATATCAACGACGCGTGAACCACCCTAAAAGGAATACACGCCGAACACATCTCGTTAACCTCCTAATGGCTATTCGAGATGAAGAAAATATCAAGTGGCCGCATCCATAAACCAAATTCAGAAATCAATATTGTCACTTCCATCAAGTCGGACATACTCCGAGGCATGCAAACAACTTAAAGAAGAAATCGAGAGGCTCATTCAAATAAAGGATATCTACGCTTGATTTGTGAAGAATCAATCGACCAAACAAACATACCTCCAACTGGGGCAACCAGACAATCATCACGTAAAAACAAAAAATAATCATCAAACAAGCTGGAGAAATTGAAACAATCGTAGAGGACCAATACTATCTAATCAAGTTCTCATTCTCATCTCAAGACGGAGTTAAAGAAGTCTCGCGATCATTCCATCACTTTTAATGACTCGACTAAGGAGTACATGTTCCTCATCAAGATCCACTTGTCATCGAGTGGATCGGACCCATGCTATAATGTTAAGAGAATTTTGATACAATGGGAGTTCATTGATGTCTTATTTTACCCACATTTCTTAACATTCTGGAGAAAAGCTCCAACCCGCCGCCGCAGACCATTATCAGACGGTTTGATAATCGCCTGTGTAGAGGGACAATCACCCTTCCTATTGTCCTGGTGAATTTCTCACAAGTGGCTCATTTAATCCAATTCATGGTGGTCAAGTCGATTCAAAGATATAACGCCATTCTTTGGAAGGCCCCTCCAATCAATTTTCGCAAATACTTCAAGATCTCATCTTAAGATGAAATTTCCAACCCCCGCTGAGTTGGAGTGGTCTGGAAATCAGATAGACAATCATTATCTCGCATAAGCTCAACCACGCTTCGCGGACCTTCAAAGATCAAGATTTTAATTTTGAGATGAAGAAGTACTTCATAAGACTTGTTTGTTGCATTATCGATGACCAACCATTATAAAGTTGGATCTGCTCTCTCGAAACAAAGAAAAATACATAGACTTTCTAAATCAAGACATCTTCGCTTGGAGTCCACGACATGCCGAGTCACCCCAATGTGATCATGCACTCTCAAGATCCCAACATTCAAACCGATCATCCGTAAGAAGCAAGTTTTGCACCGATTCCGTGCTATTGAGCAAGAAGTTAACAAGCTTCTAGAAGCTGGATTCATATGAGAGGTACATTACCCTACATGGCTAGAATGTTGTCATGGTTAAGAAAATAAATGGAGAATGTATTGATTACACGACCCAAGGCTTGCCCCAAAGATAGTTTTCCTAATTGATCAATTGATGCTACCTGGACATCAAATGCTCGTTTTTGATGCTTACTCGTTACAACCAAATAAAATGAACCCAATGAAGAAGAACATTTCAAACATATAAAGGTTTATACCGCTACCAAGTTATGCCGCTTGATTAAAAAATGTCTACCTATCACCTTATGAATAAGGTCTTTAAAGACCTAGTCGCACAATGAGGGTATATGACATGTAAAAAGCTTGAAGAATCACAACATATTTTGACTTAGAAATATGTTTTAACCTTCTTCGACGTTATAACATGCGACTCAACCACCAATGTGCTTTTGGGTTACGCCGAAAATTTCTGATTTATGGTAACCCACCGTGGATAGAGGCCAACCCCGAGAAAATCAAAGCTCTCAAAAAATATGACTCCTCCAAGAATATTAAGGAAGTTCAACATTTTGAATGGATGAATTGTCGCTGTTATCCCGCTTCCTAGCCCGCTCGGGATAGATACTTGCCATTCTTTAAAATATTAAAGGGAGCTAAAAATAATAAAAATGGATCGATGAATGTCACCGCTTTTGAGCAACTAAGGAGTATTTAGCATCTCCACCCCTACTATCCAAGCCTATTCAAGGAGAGATGTTATACTTATATCTCAGCCTCTTCCCATGATAAGCTCCTTTTAGTAGAAGAAAGTGGGATACAACCAACCAATTTATTATGTCAGCAAAATTCTCTCTGATATAGAAAGTCATTATCCACTTGCCGATAAGGTGGCTCTGGCTTTAGTTTTCTCAACAAAAATTGCGTCCATACTTCCAAGCTCACACTATCGACGTTTACACTCATTTACCATTAAGGGCCATCCTACAGAAACCAGAAGCATCTGGGAGGTTAATCAAGTGGTCTGCAGAATTGGGAGAGTTTGATATAAATTTTCTACTCACCCGCTATAAAGTCTCAAGTACTGCACTTTATAATGGAATGCACCCCAACCCGTGAGAGGAGCTATTCATATGCCTCAATGGACCCTCTATGTTGATGGAGCTCGTATCGGTGTCGGTGTGGAATCTTACTTATTTCCCCCAATACCTAGTATGGACTGGCCTAAAATTTCGCAACTAATAATATGGTCAATATGAGGCTCTCATAATAGGTTGAGACTGCCATTGACCGTGAAGCTCAAGACTTAGTGATACACACTCAACTTGTCGCCTCCCAAGTTGAGGGAAACTTTAATGCTCATAATCCCCAAATACACAATACCTCCACTTGGTGAAGTCTCTTCTTGCCCATTTCAAGACACATCAAATCATTCACATAGAAGAATACTGAGTCACTCAAGCTTGCTTCATCCGCTACTAGATCTATTTAAGAGAAGGCATGTTGAAGAAATACATTTTTGCATCCAAGGGTCATAATTCAAGCAATTGATGAGATAAAGGAACATTCGTGGATGGACCCCATCCTCTTTCTTTCTACAAGAAGGAACTCTTCCTAAGACCCAACTGAATTCGCCTCAAGACAAGCTTCAAACTTTACTATCTGAGGTGAACTATACAAACGAAGCTTTCTGACCGCATACCTCAAATGTCTCTCACCTTCGTGAGGCCGACACGCATTAAGAGAGGTTCACTCGGATATGTGGAGAACACAGAGGAAGGGCGCCCTTAAAATTATAAGGCAAGGGTTCTATTGGCCTACATGAAACAAGATTTTGAGTTCACAAAAAATGTGCAAGTTGTCGCTTGCACTCTAACCTCCTCACATGCCGCATAGAGCTCTCATCCATTCAAAGCCCTTTTGCTCAATGGGGATTGATATCATGGGACCTTTTCGATAGCATCGTGGCAAAAAGTTCATCATTTTAGCCGACTACTTCACTAAATGGGTGGAAGCAACCACTCGCTAAAATTATGAGGCAAATGCTAAACAATTTATTTGAAAATATAATGTCGATTCTGTCTTCCCGCAAAGATCATCACCGACAATAACCCAATTTATCGGAAAAGTTTTACATCCTTTTGCAAAAGATCTTCACATTACCGCGATACGCACAGAAAGACATCCTCAAACTAACCGCATGAACAACTATACTCAAAAGGACTAAAAACACATCTCGAGAAGGTGGGGCAATGGGTTGAGCTTTCTAATGTTCTGGCTTACCGACTACATCGCACACTCGACCGAGACACCGATAACTTGTGTTTCAAGAGGTTATTATACCAGATATGTTCCAAGTCCAAGAGTTCAATTATTCATCATGACGAATGAAGAAAAACTCCGACAAGACCTACCTACTCAAACTCGTGACATGGCCCTACTTCTGACCGCTTCCTATCACCAAAGGGTAGCTCACTTCAATAAGAGTAAAACCTCATCCCATATCTGTTTGGTGACTTGGTCCTACAAGTCTCAAGCTGGCAAAGGCCCTCAACGCAAATAAACTCTCACTCTTTGGGATCCCATATGTGGTTATTATAGCCGGTGAAGAACTTTCAAGCTCAAGGATTCGTGAGGGAAAACTTTACCTCAACTTGGAACACCGAGAATCTCCAAAATATTATCGCAATTCCTACCGCATAATCGCGCTTTTATTTTGTCTCTATCATTTCCTCTCTTCATGTAGCCAACCCCACTTAGTGATAAAGACTTGTTGTATTGTTGCCATTTTCTCTTAAACTCATATGTTAAAATCATCTATGATTGTATCACCAAACTTATCGAGTAATGAATTTATAATTTTTTCTTACAAACTTGTTTCTTCTTCATTTAATCCTCCCACTGAGAAATATACAACTCACGCTATCTCTGGCATAATCAATCCCAAGGGACTTCTTGATACCTTCCATGTGTAAGAAGTCAAGTAACACAAACAACCTAGATAGTCAAAAGGTCCTTGGTGGATATCCCGCCTCTTCCATACGTTAACGCCATCAAGTAAGACTTTGACAAACAACCTAGATAGGTCAAAAGGTCCTTGGACTCTCACCTCTTCCATACAAGCCATCAAGTAGACTTTGACAAACAACCGATAGGTCAAAATCTCTGGATTCAATTCAACCTCATCCATACAAAGTTAGCCGGTCAATATTTCACCAATCCCCGGTAAAAAATAAACAAAAGCATATCATAAAATAAAAAAAAAAAATATTGATTAACATGATGATATAAGAAAGAATCAAGATTATACACACTAATAACAATACATATAAAAAAAATGCATCCTCAAGTGATGCTACATCATATCGCTGATATCAACGCCCTCCTCACTAGAGATACTCCTCGACTCACTCTCAACTCCTTCATCTCCGAATGACGAAGAGTCTTCGATACATACGGGAGATAGATCCTCAATACTAGCTCCGCCTTACGATGTACTAAGCGATTCCTTTAGAACCCTGATGAAGCCCTCCTCTAAACATTGGTGCTCCAAGTCCTTCACTTCAACATCAAGTATATGATTACGAAGCTTCCCGAACATGGTCTTCGAGTGTACCGAGATAAGCCGAGTTCTTAAAGTCTTCCACCTTCAAGGAGATTTCATTTTTCCTCGACATTATATGCTCCTTCTGAAAGACGATCATGTAATGCTTTCTCCAATTCGAGAGCTCTTCTCCACAGTGCCTTAAGTCTTTTCTGACGAAGCCCCTCACCTCACCTCATCAAGGCGCCCACCTCCTGACACTGAGAGAAAGAGAAGTCGACATGTTCGCTTTCGCTCCTCGCACCGTCACCGATCCTCCAAAGTCGCCACTTTTGGCTTTACTCATCTTTCGCTCATACTCGCTTTGCAGATATTTTATCTTCACAAATTCAAGATTCCACTCATCTAAAGCGACACCCAAATGAGCCATCCGCCTAATGTTTGAGTTACCTATAAAGAACAATCATAACATTACACAAAAGAAAAAAAGAAAAGAAGGGAAGACAACGCTAATTCATCCGCTTGCTGGACAAGCATATGTGATTTAACACCTCTTCAGAATGTGCTTCGAGAAACGAACTCCCCATCATGAGTTGAAATAAACTCGTGAGGTCAACGGGCTAACATCTTCTTCACAGATATCCGACGTAGTCACTTCAAGATGTCTTCTTTTTTTTAGGAAGAAACATTGCCACCACCGATTTCGTGACGCTTGAAAGAACCCTATGAATATGAGGAGACCTTTCATCACCTTTACTTGACCTCTTTAATGGAAAAGAATGAGATCTCGCCTGATAGAAAGGCCAACCTTGAACATTCTATCTTCAACTATATATTTCAATGTGACGTAACTCATGCAAGCTTCCTACATCGTGATATTAAGAGTTGTCGATCTCATTCTCCCATCAAGAATGGATCTGAAGGTCATTCAATCTTCCCCATCTCTCGTGAAGGCCCCACTCATTTTTCAAAAAAGAATCCATTAGACCAATTTCTAGATTGATCCCGCTAAAATTCTATCCAATTCTATACCGATAAGAAACACGCCCCTCGGTATCACATGTAAATCACACATTCGACAAGTATTTGATGTTCAAAGTAACACCACGCCTCTCAAGAAGACCAAACCGACGATGACCATTAAAGCTCGAAATGAAAACTGTGGCAAAACTACACCACATATTTTGAATATCTCAATCAACTCAGAGCCAAAGGGAATCGCAACCCGCACAAGAATCATCTCGTAAACAAGAAAAGTTCCCTCGGAGGTGAACGGCTCGATCGACTTTTGGCAACAATGGCCACCAACTCATTAGTGAAGAAAAACTTGGAACACCATTAAACTATCCGATGTGAGTGGATGGTATATCGTCAGAAGCTTATGGGTTTTCCGCCACCATCCCCCATGGAAAATAAAGAGGGAGAAATGAAAAAATCAGAATTTTGTAAAGCAACTCACCAATACTTCACGCCTACTTCCTCCACCTGGATGCATGATAAAATTTTAGCCTACATCACATATATATGAGAAAAGACAAAAAAAAGAGAGAGAGAGAAGATATTCCTCCAATGATGCTCATAAATTACGCCAAACTTTCTCGAAGTCGCTTGAATGATAGTTCTTAACGCCCTCGCCATCTTACGTTATCAACCCATCATCCATTAAAGTTTGAGAAATCAAATAAGAAAGTTGGAACCACGGACTTGATCGCCTCCAAACCCGGGCTCCGACGAGGTCGTTGACGCTCTTCGGAAAACCAACAACAATCAGCCTCTTGATCCAAACCCGATCCCGACGAGTACACTTTCGAGGGAAAACAACAACAAGTACGCCTTGATCCTCCACCCGGACGGTCCCGAGGGAAAAGGATCGCGGGCCTTGACGCCTCCAAAACGACCTCCGAGTTCAAAGAAACTGAGGAAGAACGCCTCCTCGCGACGCCCTTCGAGGAAAAGCTAGGCATGATGGCCTACCTCACGGGCCAACCGCCAACATCATGGCGAACGCACGCTATTCAGCGGAACGCTACCTGGCCGCCAGAATCGCCGCCCATGGGCAGACAGCGTGCAAACCGCTGGCCTCCCAAGCCACTCGCGCTCTCAGCGCGACACGCCAATCCCGCCAACCACTCCGGCTGTTCAACGGCCCACTCAAACTACCGCGCTATCATAATTCGCTGCGACTCAGCGCATCGTTCGCACGCCGTTTCGGCCATTCCGCCGCTTCAGCGCCGCTGCGACTGGCCATTTAACGTTCGCCACAGCCGCTCACGGCCTGCGCCGCTATGCCCCATGCGCTACTCAACGCTAAGCTGATTCTGAGGGTCCATAATTCGGCCTGATACACCATCGCCTCAGACCGCCTAGTCATAATTGTGCTACAAGATCTGCTCTTCAAAATAAGGTTAATGACTCAAAATTTCATAAAGAATATATTTCAAGTATTTGACATATATATTTTTGGATGATTGAGAATGTCATCCAAAAATAGAAAACTGATATGACACTTAAAAAATTATTACGAAGATTAATCTTGATGTTAAAAGCAAGTCGATCCGTTGAAAATCAGAGCTTTTAAAATTTGGAAACTTTGGGATATCGTTAAATCCTAAATAGCTCTCAAATATGAAGTGTTTATAATAAATCGAGCCTGAATGGCTCCAACAAGCCAAAGATCTTACAATTACATTCATTTGAGCAAAATGCACAAATACATCATATGATCAAGGAGATCATTTTAGTCAGAAGTGGAGTGTGCTTTGATGTATTTACAGACGCCACTCCTCCACTATAATAGCCTCATTCCTCTCATATGAGCGAAAGTGGCAAGCAGAGAGGAGAGAGCTCTAAAGATCCTCCACACAGGCCGTAATGACGGTCAACCACCGCGTGCCGCCGATTTGCCACGCCACCTTCGCCGTTCGCCAATTCTCGATTATCACCTCAACTATCGCCATTAAGCAACATGCCAACATCAGTGCCATCATCGCCAACTTTATCGCCAACCACTGCAGCCATCGGCCGCCATTGATTTCCCATCTGTCACTTCTAACTCATCATCATCGTTATTTCACGTCCGATCATCGTCACATATTGCCGCTTCAACATCGTCTGCCAATTCGTCGTTTAACATCGTCGCCAACATTTCTCACTAAAAAATATCGCCAAATATTGTTATTACTAAAGAATACCATTTCATGTAGAATCCCAGATCTTGATCAAAATTCAAAGCATAGTAAACTTTTTATTTTTTTTCTTTGATTTTTCCACGTAAAATTTAGGTTTTATTATTCGCTTTAAATATCACTGTGTTTGACCTCAAAGAAGGCCAGAATTTTTACCATTTAAATAGACAATTATATATAGTTCTTAATAATTCTAAACTGTGTATAATATGTAATAATCATAATCATTTGAGGGTTAATTAACCAAAGAATAATTTTGAGGAGTAAAAAGAAAGAGAGACTAATTGCATATATTACAAAATAGATTAGATTGAAATTGAAAATTACTGTCAAAAGCATAATTTAACTCAGAAAAAATTTATTTCAGAAAAAAAATTTTTTTAAAAATTGTATACTTCTTAGATTTTTTTTTTTTCATTTTATTTTGATCATTAATTTGCATGAAACTTTAAGATATAATTTATTTTTTTCTTATTTATTTTAAAGACATTCTTTTATTTGCTTAGTTTTAAAATTATTTTAATGTGATGCTACATTTGATCTTTAGGCAATAAATGCTTTTTTCGTAGGGATTCAAAAGAACCAGCAGGCATGTGCATGTTCTAGTTCAACCTTGTTTATCATTATCGAGCTTTAGATAGCTTGAGCTAGTTTGAAAAAATATTTTCTAAGCTCGAGTTTATTCAACAACTCAGTTCAAATTTAGAATATCATGCTTATCAATGAGTAACTCATGAAATAAATGAACATTAATCAAGCCTTCATCGACTATGAGTAGTTGAGAAAAATACACCATCTGTATCAAAGCTTATTAAAAAAATTAAAAAAATTTAAACGACATTATTCAAAGCCTTAAACGTGGTCAAATATTTAAGATTTAAATATTTGTTTATGAGCATAAATAAACAATATAAAGTTATTCAAATTCGTTTTTTAATTAGATACAAAATATTTAATCTCATCAATTAGTTAGTCATCATGAACGAGCTTCAATGAAAAGTCACAAGTAAAGAATGCTATTCAACCCTTGCCTTTAGCTTAGTTTGTTTTAAACGATATAGATTTTCAAATAATTTTTTTGCCAAAATCCATCAACAAATTTATAAAGAAAACCATAGTTTTGAAAAAGATTATATAAGAATAGATATCTTTATATATAGAATTACATGTTACCATACAATTCTTATTTATATATGTGTGATATCTAAATTTCAAATTTAGATAATAACACTCAAATATTCAATATCATATCAAAAAAAATATTATTATCACTTTTAAAAGTGAAATAATTCTTTTCAAGCATAGTAAAATATTGATAAATAAATATCTAATTTTAAAGAAATATATAAATGCATATATATATAGAAAATCTTACATATATATATATATATATATATATATATATATATATATATATATATATATATATATATATTTATCTTAATTTTAATCATAAATATGGCATTTAGAATTTAAAATTTGGCATTTGATTAATTCATCTTTAACACAAATTTATACATAAATAAAAATTATTAAAATTTAAACATGACATCAAAAAAAATTAAAGATTGCTTATATATATATATATATATATATATATATATATATATATATATATATATATATATATATATATATATATATATATATATATTTGTTTTGACATAAATATCAAATATGTGAAAACTCATGCAGTTAAAAAATCAGAAAATAATTTTTTTATAATCTTAAAAACAATTGAAAGAAATAAAAGTTATAATACTGTGACTCAAAAGTTTTTGAAAATAACTCTTAGCTCAACTTAGAAGAAAAACTCTCGATCGAAGTTAATCTTCAGAGGACTCTATGGGAAAAGTGACCAAATGGATGAATGCTACCATGAGATATGAGATCACCCATAAGATGATGTAGTGAGCATACACAAAAATAAAAAAAAAAAGAACATCAAATCATATGCCCCTACAGGGTACAAAATATTCTCCACTCAAAAAAAAAACCTCTATAGGCTTTCCCAATAGCCACAGCTATCTGTCCATCAATAGGAGCAGAACTACTCTTTCTGTCTATCTTTCTACAATTATCACACTCACCACAGAGATCTTCCATATGGAAACTGCTCAATGGCCTCAACAGGTAATCAACAATCAAACATATGCATCTCTAGGCTTTTTTCTTTTGATCTGTATCGCTAAAAATCATCACCTTCTCCTCTTTTTTTTAATCAGAAGATGAGAAAGCTTTATTTGCTTCAGCAGATCTCTCTCTCTCTCTCTCTCTCTCTCCTTTTTTTCCTTTCTAGTTTTCTCCTTTTCTCCTTTCAGTTCTCTCCTTTAGAGCTTGAGAGCTGAAAAGCGAAGATGTGTAGTGGACAAAGCTTTTAGAGCAAAGACAAGCAGATATCTCTTTCATCTTTATCTCTCTCCTCAGTTTTCTTATTTTCATTCCTTCACATCTCTTCTTCTTCTTCTTCTTCTTCTTCTTCTTTTACTGTTTTCTCATTTTGATATAAATTATCTGTTTTCAGGGAGTGGAGAGGAGGGTGAGGCCTCACAAGGAGAAGGCCTTAAACTGTCCAAGGTGTAACTCAATAAACACCAAATTTTGCTACTACAACAACTACAGCCTCAGGCAGCCAAGGTATTGTTAATAATGTGCAAAGATTTTGTTTGTTATCTTGTTATAGGGAGGATTTAAGATTTAGCTTAAATATCATCAAAATATATCTTTTGGAAACTTTTAACTTCCATTATTTCAATGAATCTCATTCATGATATAAGGATTTCTTCTTCTACTTCTCACAACTATAAATTTTGAAAAAAATTTAGAAACATTTAACAATTCTCATGACAAACAATTTTCATGTTATAATAAATCCTATTTATAACCAAATAGTTTGAAGATTAAAAACACTTATTTTCACTTTCACTAATGAGACTATTGTCTATTTTGATCATTTATATTTGAAATTTAACTTTCAATTTGAGTCTATTTTTCATTTTATATACTTCCACAGATATTTCTGCAAGTCTTGCCGGAGATATTGGACTGATGGTGGATCCCTTAGAAATGTCCCAGTTGGTGGAGGCTCAAGGAAGAACAAGAGAATATTTAACTCCTCTTCCTCTTCATCTCTACCGTCTTCTACAGCAACAACAGTAGCTTCCACAGCTTCAACAGCTTCTCTAGTCTCCTCTTCGTCAAGAAATCTACAGCCTTCTAAGCTCATTCCTCATGAGCTTAGCTCCTTCTCTCTTTCTTCTTCTGTGTCAGCACTCGAACCAATAAGGAGTGGGATCTCTTCAAGAAGGTTGATTTCATTTGAGGCACCCAATTCAGTAAAGAAATCGAACGTTCTACAAATGCAACGATAGAGCTGCGTACGTTAGCTCCTTCCCAGAGTCTATATCGGCAGGAGCTTCATACAGTGAATATGGAAGAGCTTATGTGGTCTTCGAAGGTGAAGGTTCCATTAGAATATGGAGTTGGTAGCATGGAGGAAAGGGAGGAGGGGAGGAAAAGGAAACCTTGCATTTCCTTATGAGGATTTGAAGCAAGTTAGTAATAAGAAAGTTAGTGATGAGATTGTGGAAGGAGTAGATCCAACTTTGTTTTGGGAAGGTGTTATTGAAAATAGTGAAGTAGGAGGAGGATAGAAGATGAAAATTATTAGGAATATAGTTATTATGTGTGTTTAGGTGCGAACAACTAATGAATGAGAGTGGAGTACATATCTATGTACTTCACCCTATTGGTTGTTCTCAAGAACAATGCTTAAACCTAATATTTTTTAGGACTAAGGAATGATATTTACATGATGAATTGAGAGGCAAGTAGTTTGAGGAAAGATTAAAGAAGTTGTGATGATTTTTGTTGATTATCTTCTTCTTTTGTGGTTGATGGTTTTGTTGAATTTTACTTAAATTTAAGTTATGATAGAATCAAGGAGGAATTATGAGTTAAGAGTTGTTATCTCATCTCTACATTTAAGAAAGAACTCTATATGCTAATGCATAGCATGAAAGCTTTACTTTTAGGTCCTTTTCTAGTTATGCAAATTATTTAGTTTTGTCATCTTTAGGTCTAAGATAAAATTTTCACTCACTTTTATTTGACATTATGATTTGAGGCCAAAAGTGATTATTATTATTATTAATAATAAAATAAAATGATATATATATAGTTCATAATTTCTTTATATATATATATATATATATATATATATATATATTTTTTTTTTTTAATGGTTTTGTATTCACACTGTTAATGTCATTATTCTGCCACATTCATCACTACACATGTCGGTCCACTCTTTTCTCCACTAGGTATAGCTGCTGAAGAGGAACTCACCGGATTTCTGACTCACCACCAACCCACCAAGAGTTGGGTTTTAAATGATGAATATAGTAATCAAATCTTGGGGTGTCAAATCTCATCATACCATGAGAGATTCTTGTAGCCATTAAAGCTCTGGTGGAGCTTAATTTCAAGGGAATAAAATGTCCATCACCCCTTTTTATCGTTTTCTTTCTTTTGTGAAGTGATTTCATAGCAATTAAATCACTTGATTTGATCAAGTTGTTCATTGTTATCTTAAAATAAATATTTTATTTTATTATTTAATACCTCATATATATATATATATATACCTCATATATATATATATATATATATATATATATATATATATATATATATAATGCACTTAGAGAGTAGAATAAAAGAAATTTAACTTTTTTTAATTTGATTTGAAGTAAACTTAAATATAAAAACATAATTTAATCTAACCAAAAGGCTATCAAATATTCAAATAATAATAATAATAATAAATCCTCCTCTTCCTCATCTGATCAATTACCCTAAAATCAAATAAAATATTATAGGGCCCAATAAAACATTCCCCTAGGAATAAGAGCCAAGAAATAATTATTCCACCATAGCAATCAAAATATATCTAACAAGATACATTTGATTATTTATTATTCAAGAGTGTGACCAAATTAAATGGATGTGCTAAAGAGGTGTGGAAGGAGAGAATTGTTAAATATATTTTTCTTTGTATGAGACCAAAGAATGTAGCCACAGATGAAACAATATTGTCATAAATCTATGTGTCAGATGCGTATAAATTAAATATATATATATATAGGTCACAAGCTATAGATCTCTTGGTCTTCAATTTGAGTTCTTATTATGTTTTTTTTTTTAGAGAAATGTATCAAAAATATTATTTTAAACGTTTTTTGAGATGTGACTAATATGGCATTTTTTTTTTGGAATAGGTATCCACCTTTCTTGTGGGTGGGGATGTCGTTACTAATCCCACCGTCGCATTCATCATGCTGTGTGTCCTCTTTACTTTCACTATTGCGCAGCCTCCTCGGGAGGAATCGAACTTCGGTCAGATTTCCGGTCGTGCTCAGAGCTACTTTTAATAAAGGTTCTAAATTTGTAATTTAGGTGTGTAAAAGGCTTACTAGTGATTGAGAACTGACTTTCAACCAAAAGGTTTTGAGTTGATCTGCATCGTGATGTGTAAATTTATGATTAAATTCTCAAATGTCTCAAAAAAATAATAAATTAAAAAAAATTGTGTAATTTCCTAAATTGTTTAGAACGAGTGTGCAATTTTGAAGGCCCTATTTTGGGAAAATATAGAAACTTTTAAGTTAAAGATTTAGATAATAATTTATAAATAGAAAAAAAATAGAATAGAATGATCAAATTATTTTTTAAAAAATATATGTTAAGTTTTTAATAACTATTTGTATTGATTATGTAAATATAATAGTATTTATAAATTATTCTATTATATATATGGCTATCTATTGGAGATAAAGTAATTGATAGTAGCCTTAAAAGATTTGGACATATGACAAAAAATATATCAATTCAATGAGTTAATAAAATTAGTGTCCAGGAATTTTATAAAAAAAAAAAAAGAAGAAAAGAGTAAATCTAAGATTTGTTGGGAGAAAACTTGAGAAAATAAATTTAGAATGAAACAAATAAAACAAAAGTATTAGAATGAACTAAAATTTTATTGGAAATCAGAAACAAGAAAAATTGTAGAACTACACCACACTAAGAAATCTATTGTGTAAAAAAAAAAGTAGAATTGTTCAAATCACTCTTTACTAAAACCTCTTTAGTAGTCTTTACACCACACCTCATTCTAGAGCACTCTCACTTCACTTACACACAAGACACTAAAGAAAATAACCCCTTAAAACTACAAAAACTGCTTGAAAATTAACTCACTTCTAGGGCCTTGATGCCATGAAAGTAGTACTTATATTTTGGTTGTTCTATCAGTCTGACTCCTCTATATGAATTCTAGCGCTGCAACACTGCACTATAGTGCCAAGAAATTGGCTCTTCAACTTTCTGGCGAAATCTCACGAATCCTGGCGCCAAGGTTCTAACTTCTCTGTCTCTGAAGTTGATAGTTCATCTATGATTGATCGACATAATCAAGCGCCACAAAATAACAAAGATTACAATAATAGAAGTTATTCAAAATGATTTCAAAGAACAGCTTTACCACCTTAAACACTTCCAATAGAAATAAATGAAAATTGATCCAAATAGTTGTGATAAGACCACTGATAATAATAACGATGATGATAATGGACAGTAGAAGAACTAGCGCACTAATTATTATCACAAGTTTAACAGTTTAAGTCTACAGAAACTGTCTTCCTGAAGAAGAGATCATTTATAGTTATTTAAGCAATTCTATACAATATTCCACACCTAATTCACCAGAGCTCTAAAGCTTCCACACCAGACCTCTTTCTTCTGTTTCTTTATAGATATCAATGGTGAAAACCTTCCAATCGGGCTGATGCCAATCAGCGATCTCCATTGATTCCGAGAATGCGAACTTTGTGCATGTTCGGGAACTTAGCAACCACCAACACAATCACTGCAGTTGTATTGAGCAGCAGCATTGGGTTCTGATTTTCACTTGTGTGTGTGAAGCCAGTAAGTACCTGAAACAGTACAATGGAAGTTCAGAAGATCTCAAGTATGGCTTCTGAACAGCAAGAACAAGATCTCTTCCTTGCACATGTAGATACTACAAAAATATAAAAGCTAGCCATGATGATGAGAAAGATGAGGTTTCATCAAAGGAAAAGACTGGTAGTAAGACTTGGAAAGGACATGAATGACTCTATGAAAGAATAACCAGTAAGGTGATAATAAGTGAAATATAAAGGGAAATCTGCGAAAACATTATACAGCCTGGTCTTCAGATGAATTCCAAATAGATATCTTAGAGATTGTTTCCACAAGGGTGGTGGAATCTGTTGGTTTTCATACAACAATCTTCTGGTTTTCTCATCACATACTCCCATTTAACGGTAAAATAACTTGGCAAGTTGATGCTAAAAATGATAATTAATTAATTTATGGTGAAGAAGTCTCTTATGCAATTTAGTATGAAATAATTATAACTCATAAAAGATGTGTCGATCTGAACATATAAACTGTCAAAAAGTGACGAAAAGAAAAGTTTAAACATAGAAAGTGTTCATAGACTGAAAAGTGACGAAGAACAGAATCTATAAGAAAGTTCATATTAAGCAAGTGAGTTAGAAAAAAGGATATATTACTGCAGTGAAAATCAGTAATTCAGTTAATTCAAGGGCATTTTCTCACATATTTTCTTCAAAACTACTCTTTTACACCCTTGGACTACAGTGGTTTCAACGCAACCATTGATGCATACAGATTTTAAGGGGTCATTTTAGTTCCACTTAAACTTAAGGGAAAATTTTATAAGATGGTGGTAAGACCTGCAAAGACTTATGGTGCAGAATGTTGGCCAATAAAGAGAAAGCGATTAAGTTAAGTGTTACGAGATGAGGATGCTGGGTGGATGAGTGGCTTTACCCTTAGAGATAGAATGCAAAATGAGTATGTTGGGAAAAAGTTGGAGTAGCTCCAGTGGTAGATAAGATTAGGAGAGTCGCCTTAGATGGTTTGGCCACATAAAGCGTCGGGTCAGATGGATTAGGAGAGTAGATGCATTAGATTTGCCTTTATTAAGAAAGGTAGAGGTAGGTAAAAGACTTGGTTAAGATGTATAAAAATGATCTTAGTATTCTTGAATTAAATGAGAATTTGACACATAATATACAATGGAGATGAAGGATTCATGCGACCCCACCTAGTGGGATTAAGGCTTGTTGTTGTTGTTGAACGTTTAAATGATTGCTTCTTTAGGAAAAAAAGTTTCATGACTTAAAATCAATGAATATATGTTCTATAAATTCACATCTGAAACCTATTCACATAACATCATCTGTTAATCATGCACAAACTCTAAAGGATTTAATGAGAGACAGATCACAAGATCAAACAAATCAGTCTTCTTCAGACAAAAACCAAAGAAAAAATACAACATAAGTAAATCATTGAAAAATTCACAAATTATTGAAGTGCATTTAAAATCACATTTAGTTCTTAAAAAAATGGTATGATAAAATAGAAATCCATATCATAGGAAATAAATATGCAGCACCAATGCATCTTTTACTTAGTTCTCAAATTTACTTCATTGGAAAATTTTTTTAAAAAAAGGGTAAAATAGAACAATACTATAGGAAAAAATGAGGAGAGAGAGCTACCAATAAATATTTCGACCAGTTCAATATACTCACAAGACAGGAGGAACAACGGTCAAAAACTTCCGATTACGTGTAAGCTGCTTGCCATTGTCAATCTGCTCCCACCATGTCAGATTATTATACATGCCCTGATCTTCAGCAAGGGAGTTCCCTTCTTCCAATGGAAGAAATGAAAAGTAATCTGAAAGAAAAGGAATGGCCCAAACAAAATATGAATACATCAAAAGAAACACAAACACAAACGAAGAAGCATGAAAATTTTTCCAGAACAATGTGGATTTAAAATGCGCGGTTCAGAAATCCATGTAAAGAGCATAAATCTGTAGCTAATACAAAGTTTCAACAAACGGTGCTTAATACAATTATGTGAGTTTACTGTTGACCACCAAATCATAATGTCTACCTTAACATCAAGCATCTACAAGATGTAACTTTTTCAGTTGAATGATATAATGTTTGTAATAAAAACATTATATACTTTATTAAGCATAAATCTTGATGCAATATTTGATTAAAAACTTCCCAAATAAAATTAAGGACCATTTGAACTCTAATTCTAATAAATTTATAGTCAAACTGAATGTCTCTATGAGACAAACCAATTGACGCAAAAAATGACATGATCCGACTCCAAATAAGCCAAATTAAACTTCAAGCATAATTAAAACTTTGGGACATTAATTAGATTACCAAATGATTTTCAAATCATATAAGCTTATATTTAAATTAAGTGTCTTGATGAGCCAAGATCGCTTAATTCTGACATCATTAAGGCATTCAATCATTGAAAAAAATACCTTAATTCTGGCATCATTAAGGCATTCAATCACTGAATATCTACATGCGGGTTGTACTCTCCATGTGATGCCCAATATCAAATTCAAGTTGAAATCTTCTTCGATATAAATCAACTATTATTTCATTGTACTCTCCATGTGATGCCCAATACATTTAATTTTTCTTTAGCAATCAACACTCTCCAAGTTGTTGCAACCACCTATATATTTTGCTAGGGTCTTTCTTAGATGATAATCGGTTTATCCTCATATGTGCTATCAAAAAACTTTCGCCATATATGATGGATCTACCAAAGTATTTTGAAACCAATCATATATTTTCATACTTGGAGAATTGGCATTCTTTTCTTTGCTCTCGGGAATTTCCTTAGGAGGTGTTTGGCAACGGATTGGATTTATTTCAAGTAGGATTTCAATCGAATATGGATTTAGTAAATCCAACTATAATATGAAAAGTGTTTCGCCGATTTATTAAATCTTTAAATCGGAAAGATGTTTGATAAATTATTTGAGAATTTAAATCAATTTTATAATTAAATAATATTTTTTTAAAGAGTAAGAATATAAATAAAAAATAATATAATATTGTAAATTTTATCATTTTAACAAGATATTATATTCATATATTTGAATCATGTATTTAAATATTAAATATTTAAATAGTAAAATTTAAATATTAGATAGATAAATATGTAAATGTATGAGCATGTAAATTTAGAGATGTATATACATAGTTCTAAATTATTATTTATTGGCATATCTAAAATTATTTTTTTATATCTTTTAAGATATTTTAATATTTAGATAATATCAAAACTTATTAACATCTAATTTATTATATTTTTTTATGTATAAATTAAATTAGATTGATGCATAAAAATTATATTTCATATGATTTATAATTAATATATATATAAGTGAATATAAAAATTTATATTATATATATATATATATATATATATATATATATATATATATATATATTTAATGTATAGCTTCTTTACGTTATCTTATATAATAGATATTTGACTAATTAATTATATTGAAATATATAAAATCAATTTTTTTTTATAACATATACTTTTAAATTAATTTTATGATAATATTTTTCATGAAAATTAAAGAAAAGAGTCGATTATCAAAAAAAAAAAAAAAAAAATAGTGGAGGAGTTACAGGAAATTTTACGATCGATTGGAAGAAATTATTGCATTAGATATAGATATATGGCGGTTCCGTGAGGAAAAACGGAGAAGGAGGAGGTGTATCATGGCCGAAGGGTACTCGTTGCGGTTGTCTTGCGGACCGACCCTCGTAAGATCATCTCTTGCGGCGACGAGAGGTTGTGAAGCTAAAGCAAGAGACTCCCTTCCCTTCAAAACTGATTCCCTTTTGTTCCAACCCGATTTCTCATCTTTGAGGTTGTCGATCCCTAACTTAAATCCCGTCGGCGGTTAATATCCAGTTTTCCTTTCGTTATGGTTTTTACAATCTCGGAAGGTGTTTGGTAGGATTTACATTTGATGACTAAATTCTTATCTTTGCCAAACAGTCCCTTAACTTTATTTCTTTCGCATATGCTGCTCAGTCCCTTCTTGCAGCTTTGGGGTCAATTCAGTTTGTATCTAATATTGCATTTGCTTACTTTGTACTGAGTAAGACCGTAACCGTTAAAGTTTTGGCGGCCACAGCTTTTATTGTTTTTGGCAACATCTTCTTAATTTCTTTTGGCAATCACCAGTCACTTGGTTTAGAGAAGAAAGGAGAAGCCTGTCTCTCGGTGCATGGGCGTGATTTTAATCCTTATTGGAGAATGATATTACCTTTTTCCTATTCCATTGTGTCCGGTGCTATTGGATCCTGTTCAGTTCTATTTGCAAAATCTCTATCTAACATGCTTAAACGTTACTGTCATTGTGATATTGATGTGAAATAGTAAATGCATAAGCTTTAGTTTTGATCCATGGCTCTTATCTGATTATTGAGTCCTCTTGTTTTATCTTATGCTTTGAATAAATAGATCATTCTTACACTTTGTTATTAAGTAATCATATTGTGTTTATGTTGATGCAAAATGGAGAAGTGGATTTCAATGCACTATTTGGTTTTAGAATTTCATGATAATATGTTAAATTTGCATTTAAGATTATCCATTTAACATCTCTTCTTGTTGATTGAATCAAAAATGAGAAAAATGATAAATATGATTGCTAGATTTGTGAATTTTGTAGACATTTACTTTGCTGTCCATACTTAATTGTGAGCTAAAATCATTCAAATCTGGCTATTCCATGCTTTACTTGTTCTCACAAGTATTCAATCAGTTTGTGTTTAAGACTTTCTATGTTAACATGAGGAGATGGGGTTATCATTTTCATAAAAGCATGTTACTTTTGTTTTGCCTCTTTCTATCACTAGTAACCTATTATCATGCAAATAGCTATTTAGCTAAATCTGAAAGTTTCAGATTTGTGGTGATGATTTATGATATGATTGCTCGCCTTGCCTTGTCCTCATTCCTTTCTATCATTTGGTTACTTATAATTATGCAAATGAATGTCTAGCTAAATACAAATGAATGTTCAGCTAAAGTAAAATTTCAGTTTTTTGTATTTGACAAAACCTAATATAGTTGCTTGTCCTATGAGGGTTGAAGATTGCTTGAATATTTTACAAGCAATTAGTTTAGCTCAATCTGAAATTTCAAGTTCATATATATGAGCTTAGCATGTTACTTCCTTGCTAATGAAGGAGAGGATGAAGGGAATGATTGGCTTTTGAGCTTAGTCCTTACATATACTTACTCTTTCTATCACATATCTTATTAGAAATGAAATATGAAATTTCAGATTTGGAAGGTGTCATACAATTAAAGTCTTACTACAACATTTGAATATTCCAAATGAAAATTGTGAAATTGTGATGAAAATGATGCTATATGAGGGGTATCAATTTTATTTTAATTTTATGCACATGTGAATACAAATTTGTTAAATTATTTTGTGCTATAAGTATCTGCTCATGTTTCTCCAACATGGCGGAACTATTATAAATGCCTCCGTGTTTTCCAAATAGGAAAACTTGCTATAAGTACATGTTCACATTATTCCAACGTGGCAGGGAAATCTGTTGCTATAAGTATTTGTTCATGTTTCTCCAGCATGACAGAAAAATTTGTTATGATATAAGATTTTCGCTTTCCCGGCGTGGCAGAAAATATTATCTTTATGATGTATTAACATGCACACGCCTTTCTTGGCGTGGTGAAATAAATTTCTTGTCTCGGCCACCACCATGCCTTCTTTGGCATGGTGGGGAAGTCTCGCTTTTTATCGGGGATGATCAGGAGGCTAAAAAAAAAAAAAATATGTAAAAATTTCTAAGTGCTTGAAAGGAAAGGTATGCATATGTTTATTCATGCTAAGCTCATTCATTCATGCTCATAATGATTATAATATGTTTAGATTGTACAATTGTTCTTGAATCTTCATGCGTATGTCAATTACTTATTTCAAATTCAAATTCATTTTTTTTCCTGGTGATTATGTTACATAAATGGGTGAGAAATGAAAATGTGACACTCAATATGGAAAGATCTGAGTCATTATATGTCATTTTAGAAATAAATGACATAGAATGCTAAAATACTTAAATGAAATGATTGTTAAATATTAAGTGTTATCTCATTGATTTGAATGCTTTAATATCAAGTTAAATGAAATTTATGACTTTATGCGATATTCTTTCTTTTGATTAAATGCAATACTTGAAAGAATCAAATTCATACTAAAATAGATATGCTTGATTTGTTAAATACATGCTTTGATAGTGGTTGAAAAGAATCTTTATATATCTCAGACAATCACTTGGTTTGTAATGATTCACATTCTTATAAAAGCTACTCACTCCACGCAAGTACGTGAAAGAGTCATAAATATCTTATAGATAAATCTATCTGACTCATGATAAATAGTTGAAAGTCGACTTGTCTTTATAATTAGAGCGACTTCTTGATCATAATATTTGAAATGGTCAAATTATATTTGACATAACAAATCTACATTTGATTTATAATTTGAGGTATCAAAGTCTATGCTTGTAATTCGATATTTATGTCATGTTAAACAAATGCTTCAACTTGACATTCACGATACTAAAATTTTAAAAGAACATATACTTATATGCGTGTTGAAGTATTCGATAGTTTAAATGCTCAAATAGACATATCAGAATCAATGAAATAAAATGAGATATCTTACATCTCCCGGTTTTTGCAGGTAGAGTAAAAACAAAACCTAAAAAATTAATGATCTTGTAAGTCTTAAAAGCTAATTACGTAGAATGACAAAAGATAAATTTATGTCATTGTTAATGATCTTTCGTCAGAAGATCTCAAGAAGAAAATCTCAAACTTGATCCTCATGTAAATCCCAAGTTGACAAGGTTTGGATAATGATAGATCTTGAAATAATTAAGATCGATCCTCTGCAGAAGATAGTGAGTTGACAGGTATATACCGGTTTGGTGCTTAGGGTGAGTTAACAAAACCTAAAAAAATATCAAAACTAAACTAAATTGATACATACATTTCAACGACATTCGCATGTATACAAATTTTAAAAGAGATCTCGTGTGTGTTTATTGAAATATTTTAGAACATATATGAGTTAAATACAAAGCAAAAGAGCAGATCTTTATCTGCATTTTCTGGGTCCAGTTAACAAAATCTAAAAATTTGATATTATAAGAATTTACTAATAATATAGAAGTTAATTCTGCATATAATTACAAGATATGAATCAATGACACATCTTCGAAGTTCAAGAAGAAATCTCACAACCGATCCTATGTTTATTTAGAGTGACAGGTTTGAAGGATTATACTTCTTGAGATAATAATTATACCCGATCCTCGTAGAAAATCGCATGTAGTGCATTAATTGATATTAGTTACATGATCGAGAAGGATAATTATTATTAAAATTTCAATGATAAATGATCATATATTCAAATCTAAATCAATCATAAAATGATCAAAAATTCAAATAAAAATAAAATAAAATATAAATGAAATGAAATTATTTAAATTAAAATTTAAAAAAAAATCAATCCACCCTCCGATTGTTTGTCTTGGGGTGATAAATTAAGAAAACTTTCTTCATAAAAGCCAATGTATCAAATCATATCTTCACACTCAAATATTCCTAAACTGGGGCGGCGTGTCCCCGTGATTTTGTCATGAAACCACCGCATAAATGGGTTGATTCTGACGAGCCGTGGGTGGTTCATCCCGATAACACCTAAATTACGATCATGGATCAGCGTTCCCCAGCTTTCTCTTTGAAGTATGAAATGTAATTTGGTTGAAAAGCTCTATGTTAAGTTGACTTATATTTATCCCTGACAAACTCCTGGTCTACAACACGGCGTAACCATGTTCTTGACGAGGATCATTAGGTTATATTGTATTATTCTTATTAGCGGGGAGACCGGATAATGACCATGGGATCTAGATCGGGGGCATCATCGTTCCCCCCACCAAAAGTTGTAAGTAAAAAATGATAAATTTCATAAATTTTTAAAAACTCACTCACTATTATATCTTTATTTAAGATTCATTGTTACTCAAAATCTCTCTTGGGAGTAATTAACTATAGAGGCTTATGAAATCTAGAACCTTATAAAAGTTCTCACCAAATGAGGATGAAATCTCTCGGTAATGTGTCTACTCATTTTTTAAATTTTCATTTACACTAAAACAACTATTTTCTTTTCAAGAGGTGGCCGAATTTTGATCCCTGACGCTATAATTATATAATATGCCACCATATTAAAACTATTTTAATATGCATACATATATATCTCATAAATGATTGAAATTGTAAATTCACATGTACACACATATACACAAGCATACATACACACATATAAGATATCATGGTTCAAAAAACAAAGCATATATAAACTTTATTAAATTTACTAACTAAAATTATTAATATATTCAAATTTAAAATATTTAAATTAAGTTGAATAATATAAAATTATTTTTTAATATTATAAGTTCTGTTGGAAATCCTTCAAAATTAAAATCAATCATTTATTAAAATAAAAATTAAAAAAATCTATTAACATTTGATAAACTTAAATCTAGCATATGTTCTCTAAATCCTAAATTTAAATAAATTAAATATATATATATATATATATATATATATATATATATATATATATATATATATGCACCCTAGACTGATATTTCAAGTTTCTTATAGTTTTTCGATGGCCTAAACATCACAAATCCAATAAAAATTTACACTAAGGATCAATAATGAATTCACATTTTTTATTGATTATGAAGATCCTTATAAAGGATATTCAAAATAAAGTGCTGCAGTGCATGCTTTTTGTAAATATTATAATTCTAATTAGTAAGATATCTAGTGAAACAAATGAAAATTTAGAACAATTCAAGAATTTTTAAGAAGATAAATATCTTAGAATTAGCATAATCATAATGGAATATATAATATATAATTTTAATAGATATGATGTTAAAAATTATTATATATTCTTGGAAGACAAGAAGACATATAAAGAATGGAGATTTATTAAGTATATAAATTCTAGAATTAAGTTCCAATGTGAAAAAGTGCATGCATGAGAATTTTATATTATATAGATTGAATGAATCATTGACCATAGTAACTTTAACATGTAATTGATTATTGGAATACAATTATACAATATATATATATATATATATATATATATATATATATATATATATATATATATATATATATATATATTCCTAGAGGGTTTCCAGTAAGTAAAATAACAGGCGAAAAATTTATCAGAAAAAAAGAAAAAAAATCTGAAATTCAGATTTATTTACTCACAGCTCGTACATCTGCTTTCTTTCTGTGAAATACAAAAATCATAGATTACAAATCAAACTCAAGAAAGAATCGCAAGAAAAAAGATACAAAGAACACCAAAATCAAAATCCCCAGTTGTGATTTGCCCAAAACAGTATCAGAAAGGCTCCAATAGTACCGCAAGGTCTATAATAACAGAAAAGTAAAGACAATTTTTAAATTAAGTATGATTAGAATCTGAATTAGATAATTAAATACGGTCAAATAAAAATTTAAGAATAGGTATAATTACAATTATGGGTGGCCACGTCGGATCTGATATGTCGTAGTGATCGCCATTGAATAAGAACATTAATTTGAAGCGATTATACCTATTCTTAAATTTTTATTTGACCGTACTTAATTATCTAATTCAGATTCTAATCATACTTAATTTAAAAAAATTGTCAAAAGAAAAGGAGACGGGAGCCAAAAACCCGAAAGAGAAGAAGACAGAGGGCAATGAGAAATGGAAACGTACGGCAAAGTGGACGAGATTGACGGTGGTCCAGGCGGAGCCGGGGGAGCATCCAAAGATGGAGAGGACGAGAAGCCAGAAGAAGAAGAGGATGAGGATGTAGGTCGTCCACACCCCGGGGTACATGAACCATTCTGTGTTCTTGTTCACATCCGGCGGCGTCGTCTTCTCCTCGTACAGCTTCGCCATCTCTCTTCTCCCCCCACTCCAAGCCGAGCTCAGAGCAAAAGCTTAGCTCTCAAGCAAAGAGGCAGTGTACAAGAAATGCGGGCTGATTCGATTTAAATAGCACATATGAGGAAGCCGGAGAGAGAATGAATTAGAGAGAGAGAGGTGTGGAACGGAAGCTTTGGTCAAGTCAAGTGTAGGGTCGTTTGACTTTTCTATTAAAGAATGAACAATTCTTTATTTCAACTATTTGACTTTTAATTTAATTAATTAAATATCAGTAATTACTAATTAAGTAAATGCAAAAAATATAAAATTTTAATTATTAATTGAATGAAGAAATTTACC
Source organism: Cymbidium sinense (assembly GCA_021442155.1). Taxonomy (NCBI): domain Eukaryota; kingdom Viridiplantae; phylum Streptophyta; class Magnoliopsida; order Asparagales; family Orchidaceae; genus Cymbidium; species Cymbidium sinense. Next base: position 2,032,378 of record CM038232.1, read on the forward strand.
ATAGATGTTCTATATCTTAGTTAGCTGACTCACATTATGCTGGTATGGTAGGCCCAATTTTTTTAATATTTTATTATATATTTAAAATATTTTAAAATAAAAAAAATTATTTACAAACATCATAAAATTTTTATATATTTATTTTTTAAATTTTTTATAATATTAAATCTCTAAATCATATGAAAATATCATTAACATTATCTTATTTGTAATAAGATATATCTTTTTATTTATATATTTTAATATAATTTAGACTTTAAAATATAAGATTTATATACATATCACACAATTCTTATGTATTTATACATCTAACATATAAACTTCAATATACTATATATATATATATATATATATATATATATATATATATATCGCGTCTTTAGAAAATCGTCATAGAGTGAAAGTTAATATTGTTGTGAAATCCAACGTAATTAAAAAAGCGACAAGAGACACTCAATTTTAACGTGGAAAACCTCGAAGGGGAAAAACCACTTGATAAAAGCTTCCACTATGTATCTTTGAGTACAAAGTCTTCCCGATAACGGGATTAGAATTGCATATGAGAGAGATAACAAGTAACAATGATCGGTTACATTGATGGAGATGCGGGTAACTCGGTGGAATACAGGGTAGATTAGTGACGGTGGGGTGGCGGTGGTTGATGGTCAGGCGAGTGCGATCTTGCTTGGGGTGCGATCTTGCTTGGAGGATCTTCAAGCTTGAGCTCTCTTCCTCCCTTCTTCCTGCTTCACTCTTCCTTTCTTCCTTGCTTGGACTCTTCCTCTTCTTCCTTGCTTGGACTCTTCCTCTTCCTTTCGCTCCTCTTCCTTTGCTTGGACTCTTCCTCTTCTTCCCTTCTTTGTCTTCCTCTTCTTCCTTGCAGCTCTTCCTCTTCTTCCTTGGACTCTTCCTCTTCCTTGCGATTGGCCAGGCGGCGGATGTGGTGGCCATGGTAATGACGCTTGGCGGTGGCTCCTCTTCTTCACTTCACTCTTCACTTGGCTTAGCTTGGCCCATGAGGAATGAAGGTATTTATAGATGGGAGGAGGCATTCTTGTAAATTCATGTAAAGCTACCACTCCCTCGACGGACGGAGGATTCCTTGATCATTTGATGTATTTTGAGCATTTGGATGCCCAAATGAAGTCGAATTATGAGATCTTAGGCTCTTAGATCCCTCGTCGAGGCATTTCGTTGACTATAAACACTCCATATTTGAGAGTTTTTTGAGATTTAATTGATGTCCCAAAGATTCCAATGATATTTCAAGTGCTTGATCTCGTTTTGACTCAAAATCATATCACTTTTGACATCAAGATTTGTGCTTTGACTAGTGATATTTTGAGAGCCAGTTGCCCATTTTTGACATTAGCTTAATCATTCAAAAATATATGTGCCAAATGCTCGAAATAACGAGTTCTTCAACTAGACGTGCGGGCCCATGAATCATGCATTTTGAGAGAATAAATTATCATAAAAATACAAAATTATGATTATGGAAGTAGATGTGTAGTTGTAGGCATGAGATTTTGAGGTTACGGATCTATTTGGATACTCACGTTTTCAAGCATTCGGGACATGCGCACCGTCAGCCCTATAGCTGGCGGCTTGGCGCTCGTCGCCGGATCTTACCGGCTGGCGATGCAGCCCGGGTCAAATCCGGCGAACGCGATTGCTGGCGGAGCGAGCGGCCGCGTGGCTGGCGTCGCGGGGATGAAGCGATCGCGGGCGTCACGCGGGCATGGAATGTTGGTGGTTCACGCCCGCGGCCGTTCGCGGATGCTTCAGCAGGTGTGCGACCCGTCGGGCGTTCAACCAGTTGTCGCGGGCGTCCGTGTGGCGTTTGCCTGGAGTTGGTGTGGCGTCGACGCATTCGTTTGCAGTTCGACAGTTCGGGTTTTGGGAAGGTCGCTGACGTTCCGCTTGACGGCCAGGCGAATGGGTGGAGGGCCGCATTGTATGTCGCCTGCTTAGCACGTCTGTACCATGTGCATGGCATACACGAGGATTTGAAGAGTTTTGAGCCATTTTTGAGGGGTTTTTACCCTTTTGCCCTGTGGGGCTATAAATTCCCAGGATGAGGGAGAGGCACATCTTTCCCCTCTTCTTGAGTGAGGTCCTTTGGAGGCAATCAAGAAGGCGTCAAGCATTCGGGGAGGCGGTGAGGAAGCGGTCAAGGGCGTCAAGGCACTATCGTCGTGGTTCCGGTTTTACCGCCGTCGGACCGTCCGGGTTAGGGCGATCGCGCGGTACCGTGTGGACCGGTTTCGGCGCGTCGGACCGTCCGGGTTAGAAGGCGATCAAGGCCCACGGTACATCATGGTTCCGGTTTCACGTCGACCGTCCGGGTTAGGGAAGCGATCAAGGCCCGGTATCACGTCGTGGTTCGGTTTCTCCGACGCGTCGGACCGTCCGTTAGAAAGCGATCAAGGCCCGGTATCGTCGTGGTTCGACCCGTCGGACCGTCCGGTTAGAATCAAGGCCCGCGGTCGTCGTGGTTCCATCGCCGTCGGACCGTCCGGGTTAGAGGCGATCAAGGCCCAGATCGTCGTGGTTCCACCGACCACCGGACCGTCCGGTTGAGGCGATCAAGGCGCCACGTCGTCGTGGTTCGTTTTCGACGCGTCGGACCGTCCGGGTTAGGGCGATCAAGGCCCACGTCGTCGGTTGGTTTACCGGCGCGTCGACCGTCCGTTAGAGGCGATCAAGGCCACTCATAATTAGCGGCCTGCCGTCCGGGTTGAGCGTCAGGCCGCGGCCTCGTCGTGATTCCGTTTGCCTCGTCGACCGTCCGGGTTAGAGGCGATCAAGGCCCGGTACCGTCGTGTTCCGGTTCGCCTCGTCGGACCGTCCGGGTTAGAGCGATCAAGACCCACGGTATACATCGTCCGGTTTACCGGCCTCGGACCGTCCGTTGGGGCGATCAAGGCCCGGTACCGTCGTGGTTCCGTTCTGACGTCGACCGTCCGATGATAGTGGGCGGAGAGATGACCCGATGGTGGCGGTGATCACGGCATCGGCGATAGTCCGGCGGTATAGCGGCAATCGCGGCGACCGGCAGCGTTGCCGGTAATGATGGTCGCAGTGGTACCGGCGGCATGAGGATTTGACATATCCGGTTGTTTGTGAGTATTTGCTCGATGCGTTAACGTAGAGGCCGTGGAAGTCCACCAAGGACCTTTTGACCTTTCGGGTTGTTTGTCGAGTTTTGCTTGATGACAGCTATGGAAGAGTGGATGTCCACCGGACGCTTTGACCTTTCCGGGTTGTTTGTCGAAGTTTTGCTTGATGACATTAACCCGTATGGAAGAGGCCGGATGTCCACCTGGGGCGTTTTGACCTTTCCCGGGTTGTTTGTCGAGTTTTGCTCGATGACATTAACCCGGGAAGAGGCCGTGGGATGTCCACAAGGGCGTTTGACCTTTCCGGGTTGTTTGTCGAGTTTTGCTCGATGACATTAACCCATATGGAAGATGGATGTCCACCAAGGGGCTTTGACCTTTCTTGTTTGTCGAGTGTTACACCGATGGCGTTAACGTATGGAAAGGCCGTGAGTCCACCAAGAACCTTTTGACCTTTCACGGGTTGTTTGTCGAGTTTTTCGATGACGTCATTATGGAAGAGGTCGGAAGTCCACCAAGGCGTTTTGACCTATCCCGGGTTATTTCGAGTGTTTACTCGATGGCTTAACCCGTATGGAAGAGAGAATCCAAGGACGTTTGACCTTTCCGGTTGTTTGTCGAGCTTTTGATGACATTAACCCCGTGGAAGAGATCATCGCGATGTTTTCGACGGCGGCTGGGAGTTAGCGAGGATACCAACGATGATGGTGACCGGAGGTTCGAAGATGATCGATGGCGGTGACCGGCAATCAGCGATGGCTATATAGTATTGGCCGTGGGGGTGTCGGCGAAGCGGAGCATAGTGACGGTGGCGGCCAACGTCGGTAATGGCGGTGGCGACAATGGTGATGACCGTGATGGTCGGCCATGGCCAGCGATGAGTCAACGTGGTGGCCGATGAGGACATCCGAGGTTGTTTGTCGAGTGTTATCGACATTAACTGTGTAGGTACAAAGTTTTTTTTTTTTTGACCTTTCTGGGTTGTTTGTCAGAGCTTTTGCTCGATGACATTAACCCGTATGGAAGAGATCGAAGTCCACCAAGGACGTTTTGACCTATCCTGGGTTGTTTGTCAGAGTGTTTACTCGATGACGTTAACCCGTATGGAAGAGGTCGAATATTTGCATGAGCTTGTAGCCAGAGTTGACCATTGATCTTTGCCTTTTCGTTGGTGTTGCTGACTTGCTTATCTTTTGAGATTAAGAGTTGCCCCCCAGTTCCCGACAGAATCTGAAGGAACAAAGTTTGATGAATCTTCATTCTTCGCTTGCGCTCTTTAAAAGCTTGAAATGCTCCACCTCGATGTGGTTTTGATCTTGTTGGAAACTTGGTCATACAAGATGAAATAATGGGAATCGCCTTCCACTGGCGTGCGTGCGTGCTAGAAAATCAGTCGCGGTAGAATGAAAGTTTACGCGAGCCTTGTTGTGAAATCCAAAGACACACACATGTAATTAAAGAGCGAACAAGAGACACTCAATTTTAACGTGAAAACCTCGAAAGAGGGAAAACCACGGGGCCGCCCGGAAAAGCTTCCACTATGTATCTGTTTCAGAGTACAAAGTCTTCCTGATAACGGGATTACAGAATTGCATATGAGAGAGGAGTAACAACTGTGTAACAATGATCGTTCATTATTCTTGATGGTGGAGATGCGGGTAACTTAGGTGGGAATATAATTAGTGGACGACGGTGGCGGTGGCATGGTTGATGGCCGGAGGAGTCGATCTTGCTTGGGGCGATCTTGCTTGGAGGATCTTCAAGCTTTGAGCTCTCTCTTCCTCCTCACTTGGGCTTTTCCTCTTCTTCCTCGCCGACTCTTCATTTTCTTCCTTGACTCTTCCTTCTTCTTCCTTGCTTGGGCTTTCCTCTTCTTCCTTTCTTCCTTTCTTCCTTTGACTCTTCCTTTTCTTCCTTGGACTCTTCCTCTTCTTCCTTGCTTGGACTCTCTTCTTCCTTGCTTGGACTCTTCCTCTTCTTCCTTGCAGACTGTGGCAAGGATCAAATCGGTGGCTGTAATGGTTGGCGACGTCGGCGGTGGCTCCTCTTCACTTCACTTCACTTAGCTTGGCCCCCCCCATGAGGAATGAAGGTCTATTTATAGATGGGAGGAGGGACATTTTGTAAATTCATGTAAAGCGTACCACTCCCCCGATGGACGCTCGGGATGATTCCTTCGATCATTTGATGTATTTTGAGCATTTGGATGCCCAAATGAAGTCGAATTATGAGATCTTAGGCTCGTTAGATCCGGCTCGTCGAGACGCCGATTTGATTTATAAACACTTCATATTTGAGAGCTGTTTGAGATTTAATTGATGTCCCAAAGATTCCAATGATATTTCAAGTCTTGATCTCGATCGATTTTGACTCAAAATCATATCGCTCGGCGACATCAAGATTTGTCTTTTATTTAGTGATATTTTGAGAGCCATATCAATATATATATATATAACATAATCTTTAATATTACATCAAAAAATAATATTATCACTCACTTTTTAAGAATTAAATGAACTTTTTAAGAATAGGAAAATAGTCAATGAGTAAATATTTAATTTTAGGTGTTAAATATATAAATGCATAAGAATTGTGTGGTATGTAAATCTTTCTAAAATAATATATAAATAAATAAATAGACTTTAGAAAATAATGCATAGCGTTAGACTTTATATATATATATAGAGAGAGAGAGAGAGAGAGAGAGAGAGAAGAATGGACAGATCAGATCAAGTTTAGGGTTAAAACAATTAAAAAATTATGTAAAAATAAAATTAAATCTTTGTCCATCATTTTTAACTATAGATTATATAGAAAAAGAAATAATGAATTCATTTGCTGAAATAAGAGTAATGTATTAATGGAAAAAGAATTTTAAGTCAAGATGAAACAGTTTTAAAATAAGAGTAATATAAATGTTAATTAATTATGCATATATTATATTAATCTAAAATAGATCCAACCATTTTGTTATTAATTTTAAACAATATTTTTTAAAAATATCTTAATAGAAAATTATTCATGTATTAATCCACTTAAGGAATTAATATTTTTTTAACTGTGAACCTATATTCTCCACAGTAGATTATTAGTTAAAAGTCTTATTTGAACATTTCAAAATATATTTTGGTAATAAAATAATGCTATTTTATTTTTTTTTTTGCATTGACCAATATAATTTAATTCGCTTCACATTTTCTTTATTAAAATTCTAATGTCATCAACATCAACTTGGCATAATTTAAATTAAATTATATATATTTCAGCTCTAATTTGAATCATTTAAATAAATCTCATTATAAAACTCGGCTCAAATGGTATTTCCTTGGTCAGTGAGATTAATTAATTTTGTGTTGATTCCAGTCTATTTTTGAAATCAATTAGCCATAATGACAATCAACTACCTTAAGATCTACCGAAGGATAATTTTTTTAAATTAAGTATCATTAAAACTTTAATTACGTAATTAAGTATTGCTAAAAAAATTTTAAATATAGGTATAGTCGCCCAACTAGTGGGCGGCTAATCGTCGAATCTGACATGAGCCTCGTTAAGCGAGGCCGTCCGCGACCGACTTGATGATTTTTTTTTTTTTACATAATTAAGAAGCAATACTTTTAGAGCTACTTTTTCTTGCCCAATTCAAAGAAGTTTTTATGCCTCAATTGGGTTAGATTATGTTAGCTCTATGTATAAGTTTTAATCGAGCTGCTTTCTTTCATTGATCAACCATGTCTATTCTAAAGCTTTCACAATAATGACAAAAACAAACTTTTTTTATTTACAAGTTTTCATTCCAAGAAGTGAGTACAAGTATTTACATAAATTGATGATACAGAAATAAAAATGAAATAGATAAGAACAAATGTAGTACAGACGCACAAATAGACTATCCTAAACATCTAATGCCTCCGTCGTCTGCGTGGAATCACACCACTCCGTGTGTCGGTGGAGTACGGATGGGCGATCGCTTGATGGTGGCCTCCAATGCAAGATCTTGGCATGTGATCGTCCTTTGATGGGAAGATATATGTGGCTCATATGTTGGTATGTAGAAGGACACGGATGATACATAGATGAACACGGATCGGCGATATAGATGGCCCGATGCGTGTTGTGGGACACCCTCAGGCTCCGTAATGTGTGTCCCGATATGTACACGCAGGTCTGCCTTAGCACCTCATCTCGACGGCTCACAGCTCGTGCTCATCCAGTAGAAGTATGATGGAAGATGTCATTGTCGCCGAGAGATGTGCTCCTATCTGAAAAATAGTATGTGAAATTAGCCTCACAACATATTGATTCAAATGAATACTTATGTTAGCACTTACATATATACGCTCCACTGGTGCTCTAGCATAGTAAGTGGTCAAAGGATCTCACAGGCCTAAATGAGAGAAGCCCGCGATCGAACCGGTGTACGGTGATAACCATCATAATGTCCATATCCTCATTTAAGCCCTCGACGAGGTAATCCCTCCGCTCCCAACGGCAATGTGGCTTGGTGGTAATCAACCTCGGACATCTGCTTTACCCACCACCCTTTTGAAACTAAGGTCAACGGTGCCACATCTACTCGGGAATGAGGCCAAATGCAACACTCAATCGATAAATGCCACTCAACCCTCTTCCGGTGATCAAAAGGACCAGATAACCATATAGAACTGCAGCGTAGCATGTCGTATTGTGATGCGCTTATACGGATCCATCACGCATATTAAAAATTATGTTAAATTAGAATATGCATTATAGATATTTGAATTGAAATGTAATACAAGTCTAACGAGTATGCGAAAATATCCATCATTTCTATATCGCAATGTTCATCATTTGGCGAACATACTTCTCGTTTCATCTATACACACAACACGCTTTAAACATATAAAATTTGAAAGTGCGGTTAATAAAATATACATCAACCCGAGACCATCAAGATCAGTAGGATATGACACATGTAGGGTTGGCCTCCCACATGAATATGCTCCCAAGACCATATCAGAGGGTGTAGGCGCCTATGTTGGCCGGTGGCCTTTGACTCGTACAACTCCCATATAGGTGGGAAACCTCCACCCATACCATCATATGAATGTATCCGGGTCCTCTAGTGGTAGATACTACTGGTGGACCCTCGAACTGTATCAGAAACACCCAATAAGAAATAAAATGTAAGCACGCATGTGCCTGAAAAACTTCTCAATGCTCAGATGAGCATAGGACTCCCTGTAAAAAGGCCACCTCAGCCACCTCAGTGGCATGCATGTCTGTGCATGTGTCTAAACCATCCTGAATGTCGACCTGGTGTGTGGACTAATCGGGTCATGGTACATCAGGTCTGGTATAGGGTGTCGTCCCAACAACTCATCGTAATAATCAGACCATCTGTCCCATCTCTTCCCCTCTCCAATCACAATTGGGCCAATGATAGGTGGTCCATCAACCCATAGTCTCAGGATCATTGCCACATCCCGAGCGTCACGCATCATCTCACCAGTGGAAGGTGTTAGTTTGCGGAGACCATCTCTCAATCAGGGCAGTAAGCAAATGATGATCTAGGTGGATGAAGCGAAGCTGACTAACATACTGTAGGCCAACCGCCTCTAACCCACTGATGAATCATCTACAGGTGATGGGCCACTCCTTTAGTATAAGCAAGTGTGATGCGACCTCTAGTTATCACAAAAAAAATGACCCATTAACCAAAATAAAAAAGTAGCGTAACGTAGAAACATAAATTAAATATTACTTATAGCATCGGGTGAGCGCTACATGTCATCTCATTAGAGGCTATGCTTGGATGAACCTCGAGGTGGCTCCAACGGTGGTGGTGTCACACCCGATGACCCCCCACCCTTCTTAGGGTCAATGTAATATAGGATGACTTTGGACGATTCCACCAACACGCTCAATGCTAATCGCGAGCAAGCAAGTCAAATTGGTATCTAATCAAATCATCACTAAATATTATTCATACTAATTAATTCATATCACAAATACTGGAAGCATGAAATCTTTAAATTTATAAATAAATACAGAACAACTAAAGACATCAGTATTAAAATTTTGTAAGTACCCAAAAAGCCTTTAATCTTCCCAAAACTATACACCCCAAAACTGTACAAATCAACAAAACGATCTAGCTTCTACCCACCTCGTCTTTTTCTGAAATTATCAATGGTAGCATCATAAGCTAAAGCTTTGTAAGACAAGAATGCTAAAGTAAGCTCAGAACAAGACAGTAGGAACAATCGTGCATGTATATTTAAATTTGCAGAAGAGTAAAACTGGTAAACAATGTTGCTGTAGAAATGTAAGAACAATATGCTATAGAAGATTCGTACTGTATCAATGTCATGTCAAAGGAGCAGTTATTTAACGAAATTCATTTCAGTTATATATCAAATCATTTTTCTAGAAATATCATTTATAATTGCATAGGTTTTGACATCATTTAATAACATGTTTTTAAACATTTCTATATGTCCAACGAAATCATATGCTAATAAAGAAAATGCACTAACTGGCTTATAATCATTGAGGTTATGCATACATATGAGGAATATCTATATGTATGTCATTCATATAATTTATAAAAATCGGTAGAAACAATGGCATTCATGGGGTATAGAAACCGAATTTAAATTAGCAATTATGTCTCACTATACCAGTTAATGTGTGCTCCTCGATTCCTTTTCACGTACACAACCTATAATGAAATAACTCTTCTAAATACTTCTAATACATGAAACTCATAATGAATACGGTAGTATCACTAGCTTAAACTGCAATCTTACCTGAAAGTGATGTCTCCATATAATCTGTCAAAATACTGGAGTACGACTTCAAGGTATATCTACAAAAGCCAATATTAATTACCTGCTTAAATTAACAAACTAAAATTAACAAAATGACAATCCTAAACCTCCATTTTAATATACAATAATTCTCATAGCAAAAAGTTCAAAACTCCCCAATCACTAGTGACACCAGGGAAGGGTGAAAGAAAAGGAATAGGGAAAGAAAATTAAGTCACGAACTCCCCAGCTTCCCTCTAGGGACCCGAATTCCAATCCCGAGCCAGCTGATTCACGGAACTCCCTAGCTCGTGCATCTTACCTCACAGGGCATGCGATTCGAAGTGAAGAAGGGCCGGGAGGGAAGCCGACGAGGAACTCCACCGCGTTCACGCATCTGTGTAGTTCTGTCGAACGATGTGGAATCCTCCCCATTCCGCCGTCCGCAGGCACTTCTGATGAAGCCGACGGAGGGAAGGGAAAGGAGGAAACCAGGCAATCAGTAGGAGATCAAGAAGGCGAGGCCGGTATGGAAGGAAATGAAATAGGGGAGAGATCCAACCATACACGATCGAATCTATCAAATACATGGATGCTGATAGACGGGTTAATTAGCTAAAGAAAAATTAATTAGGAATAAACTAATTGGATATTACAGGTGGCCTCCCTAGCATGGCCACATCACTAACGTCTAACTGGTGGGCGATGCTCCTCTACCATCATACTTGTTGAAGAAAACAAGTGCAAAAATCAGTATCAGACAGTCATAAATAATGAAATGGAAAATAGTGACATAAATTAAATAGAAAAACTAGAGTACTGTAAGCTGGAAACACTTCTCTACATTCACGTAATAAACCAACATGTTTATCAGATATTATGCACAGATCACGTCTCGTAGACACAATAGACAACATATCATGTAAGCATATCAAGAACCACAACTAGGAATCAATCGACTGACTCCAATAAGGATAGTGGAAACAACACATTATTTCCATCAATTCTAACATTAGTTAATAATGTACCACGATACTTACTAACAAAAAAATATCGTCTAAGCTCAGCACTAGTCGACAGCTACTCCAACCCATGATTAAAGGACCAAATGCCCAAAAAAGTCTCTGGAAGTACTATGTATTGCTAGATTGAATTCTGTAGATTGTACCAAGTAAAGTACTGCAAAATGATTCCATATAAAGACTTAGAGTCCTGTAGGACTCTTCCCAGCTACCAAATATTACTTTTATTGTCTTATGCCTTGCATCCCAAGCCTTCATGTACAAAACTTTAACATTGAATTTCGACTTCATTCTACCTATAATCTTCCTAGGTTTCAGATATATCTAATGCCTGATCACAGGTATAATGAAGTAAGCTATGAATTTTAAACTACACTAGATGATCGGCTGCACTGACTACATTGATACATCTATGATTTTTCCCAACTCTGAATATTCTCTCCCCCCCTAAGCTGCCTTTCTACTGCAAACGCCAATTACATGGTCTTGTAGGAATCATCGCCGCGCCCGCAGTAGTTCTTTTGGTTAGAGGTAAGCTTTAGAATTGAACATTATTTACTATGCATCAACAACTTGAAGACTCGTTTACTTGCAAAACACATACCTTTGACAAGGTCACGAGATTTCAATATCATATGTTACGGTTTGTGAGATGGGAAAGTAAATATTGTTGTCCCCTCTCTCTAGTTTGACACATTCCAAACTCGTTTATGGATAACATCCGACTCTCACTTGTCAATATTTGAGTGAGTGATTTTTTAGAAGATCATGGCTCAGATTCCCAAGCGGTGACTTCTAGTGACAATCATCATCTAATATCGACTCACTTCTTGAACCAGCCATAGTCGATACTCATCATCGCCTGTAACACTCTGAGGCACATACGGTTCCTTTGAACGATAAACAACATTATTGCTGTCATAGAACTCATAAGTTGCACGATAAACTATCATATTAATTATTACAAGTATAAACATGGAAAGATTGACAAGGTATTACCTATGAATCAACTCATCAAAAGCGTTGTGGCCAAAGGTGCATGTGCGATGAAATCCTGTGTATGTGTCAGTGATATATCCACTGACCTTATTATCGGATCAACTGATGTGGATGCAACATTAGCATCCTCCACTTCGACATACAACACTAATATCTGATGGGAAGCTTCGTCTAGTGTAACTTCGCAAACATCATCATCAGATATAATAGATGCTATAAATCTGTTACTCACCATATAACGATATGTAAGAGTGATTGTGTGACTCTCTGAATCAATGTGTAAGGTTCTCATAATTCTTTGTTTCAATTTCAGTAAGGTGTTGTGATGCAAAACCTTAACTGAATGATTTTGACCTCCCACATAATTTGGACTGAATTGATCATCGATACTTAGTTCACCTCCATAGAAAAGGATCAGTGAAATAAATTCTCTATTCATTCTTGCAAAACAAACTATATAAATAATCAAAAATTTATATCAATCGACACCCTAAATAATACTACCCTCGACTATTTATCACCTGAACCACAATGCTAAAATAAACTTACAAATAAAATACTAAATAAAATTCTAACCATACAACTTAATCCCAACACACATACTCATTAATTTATAAATGGATAGAAATAGAGATTTGTGTGTTCATGAAGAATGACGAGGATGTGAGCAAAAAATGGTAGAAGAATCATCAGGATACTTCCCCAAACAAAATGGAGCCGCTGTCCGAAAGCTAATAATGTTGGCTTCCAACTACTAGATGGGAGAGGAAGTCGTCAAGCGTGAAGCGGTTGTTGAAGAAAGAAAGTTTCTTTCGGATACCCAGAGAAGACGGCACAATGCAGGCAGTTGGAGCTACTCCGACGGCTGTTGGGAAGCTTCGAGATGGAGAGGAGCGTGCTCGGAGGAAGAAAATCGGCGGTTGGTGCTCTTGGGGGCGGCAAAATCCATGGTCGGGGGAAAATCGAATGCAAACAGAGAAAATAGGGCTGATTGGGGCCGATCAATCCTAATAAGATTTGCGGCGGTCGGCCTCGCTTTAACGTGGTTAAATCGTCGGATCCGACGTATGTCGCCTAATTGGGCATTACCTATATTTAAATTTTTTTTAGCAATACTTAATTACGTAATTAAGGTTTTAATGATTCTTAATTTTAAAAAATGCCCTCTACCGAACAACTTGAGCTAAATGTCCAAATCTCATTAATGTTGAACTATTTTTCTAAAATTTTTAAATATTTATCATATTTAAACAAAACAATTTTAAATTATTATTATTGCGTGATGGAAAACTAGTTGTGGTAGAATAAAATTTCACGTCTTAGCTTAATTACAAAATCTATCACACATGCAAATAGTTAAAAAAAGAATAAGAAACTCTAGAATTTTTACGTGGAAAAACCTAGAAAGAGAGGAAAAAAATCACGGGGTCTAGCCCAGTAAAAATACTCCACTATATATCTACTTTGGAGTACATAATTTAAGTCTTTCCGACAGCATAATTACAAGATTGCATGTAAGAAATTCTGATAATGTGAATTACATAATCAGTTACATAATCTATCGTGTACTTGGGTATGGGTTGTTGGCGGCAGTCGGCGATGACAATCGGCGATGATGACAAAAATGGATGATAAACTTGACTTAGTTCTCTCCCAACTTTCTCCCAAGTTTGCCTCTAGCTCGCTCCCCTGATAAGAATGGGGTCCTATTTATAGGATTTTGAGGACATTTTGTCATTGTAGTCAAAATCTCAAAATACTGTCGTCATATTGATTCATTTGATCATATATAGGATTTTGGATATTTGACTATTCAAATGACATTCGATCTGAGTGATCTTAGGCTCGTTGGATTCTCTAGTTGAGCCGCTCGATTCGACTATAAGCACGTCAAATTTGGAAGTCATTTAATCATTCAGTTAATATTTTGAAATTTGACATGTAGCATTTGAGCTTGATTTGAGATCATTTGGATTTGATTTGACTTGGTTCTAGCATTGTTAGACTCGTCTAATTGGGTCATTTAATTTGATTGTATGTATGTTTTAAATTGAGATCCGTGTTTAATTTATAAATTTTAGAGGAATATATCATGTCCCCCTATTTTTGGATAATAAAACTTATTTCATCCAAATATATATTAGTTTTTTTTAAATAAAATAACTTTACTTATTAATACGATTTGTAATTACATATGTTAGATATATTAATTTATTTATTAACTAATTAATTATATATATATATATATATATATATATATATATATATTTATTATGAAAGGAGGGAGATAATGTGAAGAATTTTTTTTCTTTGCTTTTTTTTTAATGAGGTATCTAAAGAGGTTTTTTAAACGAGTAATATGAAGAGTTTTTTAAATTTAAAATATCAATAATTTTCTCTTCTCTCTCTCTTTTTAAGAAGATAAAAAAATTTATTTTTAATGAGAAATGTCAAGAGTTTTTTTATTTAAAATATGAACAACTTTCTCTTCTCTTTTTTGTTCAGGAAGTTGAAAAGTTTTTTTTTTTTTTGTTTAATGAGGTATATGAAGAGTTTTCTTCATTATTTTTATTTTTATTTTATTTTTTAAAAGAATTTGAAGAGTCATTTTTTTAGCATAAATATCCTCATGGGATAATGAAAAAATCGCACATTTCTTTCTTCACTTTGGTAGCTGCGACCATATGTCAACCTCCCTCGCAGCTCAAGTTCTCCGATCTTGGGGTTTCATGACCGGTTAGAGGTGTGTATCCCAGCTCCAGGTGTGCTTCCGTTTTCTTCTCTTTGGTGGCCTCCACCTATATAACGATATCGACCCCTTGTCAGTTCTCCCGATCTCGGTTTCTAACTTGGTTAGCATTCATCCCAATTCAGCTCCGGTGTGCTTGCTTTCTTCTCTTTGGTGGACCTACTCGCATGTCGACCCCTGCTTAAGTTCTCCCGATCTTAGGGTTTTCAGTGACAGTTGGTGACATCCGATTCAGCTCCTGTGCTTCGCTTTTTTCTCTATGGTAGCCTCCACCGACCAATATAACAATGCAGACCTCTCTCGCAGGCTCTAATTCTCCTCGATCTTGGGGTTTCCAACTAACCTGGTTAAACGACGTGCATCCCAAATTCGGTTTCTAGTGTGATTCCAAGCTTGAAAAATAGAGATTATCTTCATGGGTGAGCATCTTTCCACATATATCTCATTGTCTAAAGATTCTCGAGTAAATCTTGCACAAGATTATGGGTTACAGAAGCATCAGGAGACGATGAACTCCGATGATGTAACAAACTATCAATAGTGATACTTTGATAATCTTCTGGAAGAAGTTTCATTTTTCAAATGATTTGGTGGCTATTCCTCATAAAAGATCTTAACGAGCTTATCCTCCTCCGGTTGGCACCTATACCTTCTGAAGCTTTTGCCTTATGAGATTTGTGATGTACGTGTACCTTTCAAGGCTTTTACCTTTTGAGATTTTTATGTACCTGTACCTTTTGAGGCTTTATGAGATTTTTGTCTATACTTTCTAAAATTTTGCCTACTAAAGTTTTGATGTACATGTACCTTCTTAAGCTTTTGCCCAAGAAGGTTTTAATGTACATGTATCTTCGGGATTTTGTCTCGAGATTTTTGATGTACTTGTACGAGGCTTTTACTTCGATATTTTAATTTACTGTACTTATGCTTTTGTCTTGAGATTTTTATGTACATGTACCATCCAGTCTTTTGCCTTAGATTGTTTATGTACATCTGTCGAGGCTTTTGATGAGTGGAGACTCACATCACCCGCTTCTTTGGAATCTTTCTAGTGAAAACATTGTCCACTACTAGCTTCCCATCGAGGCTTCCTCAGGGGCGTGCCATCTAGGGGAGGAATCCATAAAAGATTTTTGACATATCCGAAGTTGTTTGTCAGAGTATTACTCTGTGATATTTAACCTGTGTAGAAGAACTTAATAATTTTAACTCTCATCTCAGGTTGTTTTGTCAAAGTATGACGTTAACGTGTGGAAGAGGTTAAATATTTTGATTCTTCTAAGATTATTTGTTAGAGTATTACTCGATGACGTTAACCTGTGTGGAGTAGGTATGAAATTATGACTTATCCGAGGTTGTTTGTCAGAGTGTTACTCGGTGACATCTAACCTGTGTGAAAGAAGTCAATAGTTTTAACTCTCATCCGAGGTTATTTTGTCAAAGTATGACGTTAACTTGTGTGGAAGAGGTTAAATATTTTGATTCTTTCGAGATTATTTATCAGAGTATTACTCGATGATGTTGACTTGTGTAGAGTAGGTATAAAGTTATGATATCGAGGTTGTTTATCAAAGTGTTACTCGGTGATATTTAACTTGTGTGGAAGAAGTCAATAGTTTAACTCTCATCTGAGATTATTTTATCAAAGTATAACATTAACATGTGTGGAGGAGATTAAACATTTTGATTCTTCCAAGATTATTTATCGAGTATTACTCATGACATTAACATGTGTGAAAGAGATCAAATCAAAACACCCACTTGAGATTGTAGCCAAAGTTGCTCTTTGATTTTTATCTTATAATATAAAGATAATAGTTTGTCAAGCTATCTTCTTCTTGTTGAAATATTTTCCAACTTTGACTTATTTCTTGGTAATCAATTATATGTTTAGCATATTAACATGGATCTTCTAAGATTAAAATTGATTCTAATAAAAGTCGAAGAATCGAGTTTGGTGAATCTTCATTCACCACATGCTTCTCAAAATATGAAGTGCTCACCGTAGTTTCAATCTTGTTGAGAACTTAGTTGTCGACATGATGAAGTAATGAGAATCTTTTTCCCATAGACGACACCAAACTATGCTAGAAAACCAGTTGTGGTAGAGTAAAACTTCGCCTCATTATTAGAAAATCTTGCACTAGATAGTTGAAAAAGAATAATAAACTTCATAATTTTACATGAAAAAACCGAAGAGAGAGAAAACCACGGGGTAGCCAAAAATGCACTATATCTACTTTGGAGTGAGTTTAAGTCTTCCGATAGCGGGATTACAAGATTATATGTAAGAAATTCGATAGGAGAATTCCGTCATGTTACAATAGCTATAGTGATACTTGACCGTAATGGTTGTTGGCGGTTGGCGATGACAATTGGCGACGATCGGATAATGATGATGACTTCAAACTCTAGCTCTCTCTTTTCTCCCAAGTTCGTCTCTAGCTCCTTCCTCCCCTCATGACAAGAATGAGGTCCTATTTATAGGATTTTGAGAAGACATTTTTGTCATTGTAGTCAAAATATCAAAACACTCCATCGAACAGTCTGTATTGATTCATTTGATCATAGATAATTTTTTGGCAATTTAACTATTCAAATGACCTTCAATCTCAGTGATCTTAGGCTGGTTGGATTCTTGTCGGCTCCATTCAACTATAAGCGTGTCAAATTTGGAAGTTATTTAATCATTCAAATGTATTTTAAAATTTTATGTAGCATTTGAGCTTGATTTGAGCTCATTTGAACTTGATTTAACTTGGTTCTAGCATTGTTAGACTCATCTCACTTAGTCATTTAATTTAATTGTATGTATGTTTTAAATTGAGATCCATGTTTAATTTATAAATTTTAGAGGGATATATCAATTATTATTGTCATAGAGGCATGATTAGAACCATAAAACTTGAGATTATAGAACTCCAATCTCATCAAGCATTAACTTTTGATGAGAAAATCAAATAAGAGGTGCCTCAAAAAGATTTGATTAGAGTCCAATATACTTAGTTTCTCTAAAATCACGTGTCAAAGTGGCTGATTGATGATCCATTTTAGATGATGGCTGAAAGATTTAGAAGAGTTTATGAAGGCTTGAACTATTTGAATTGGGACAAGATGGTCCTAAATTGACCTA
This sequence comes from Cymbidium sinense, assembly GCA_021442155.1. Classification (NCBI taxonomy): domain Eukaryota; kingdom Viridiplantae; phylum Streptophyta; class Magnoliopsida; order Asparagales; family Orchidaceae; genus Cymbidium; species Cymbidium sinense. Next base: position 2,050,194 of record CM038232.1, read on the forward strand.
ATCAGGATGACTTGTTTCTAGTTAATTTGCCGAAGAAACTATATTGAAGAAAGTTTTGATGATAGGATAATTGCAATTAACTTAAGCTATTCTAAATAGACATGAGATTTGAAATAAGATATGTCTAAACCAAGTCTCCATAGATTTATAAAATTGTTTAAAAATTCATAAGATTTTGAAAAATAGGTTGTCTATGATTCTTGAGATTTGGAGAATGTTTTGAATCTCATTTACGGTCAAAGAAATCAATGTTTATAAATGATTGTTATAGTACCTACATTATTATCAATACAATGATCTAATTGTTTTATCATTATTTTTATTAATTATCCCAAAAATTTGAGGTCATAATGCCTAAGTCTCAATCAGTTGGATCATTCTTTAATTTAATTGCATGCATGATTTATTATGAATTTTATTTCTTTTTAACCCTACATTCACCTCAAAAGACTGCCTTAGTTATAAACTCATTTTCATCTTATTATTGAACAAAAATCTCATATACATGTTGCTCATATGTTTTTTGTAAAAAATAAAAAAGAAAAATATATATGGGTTCTTGCCTAGATAAGAAGATTTCAAAGGATGTCCTTTGTTCTAACTAGAGAATGAAATATTATAGTGAATATGAAATGAATATATATATATATATATATATATATATATATATATATATATATATATATATATATATATATATATATATATATATATATATATATATATATATATATATATATATAGTTGAACTAAGAGTTTGAGGAATTTGAATTATCATAAGGCAATGATGGGTGGCCAACTTAGTCACTCTTCTAATAACAAGGGAGGCCAATTGATCAAAAATATAAGTGTTGGATATTTTATAGTTGGCGAGCAATAGAAATTGATAGGCATTAAATAGTCAATTGAGAATATTAAATAATGTTTGATGGCCTATTTGGTCATTCTTCTTAAAAGGGAAAGATTGTCATTCAAGAAGTGAACAATGCACAGTAATTGTTTATATATGTCAAATATTAACACACATCTAATAAAGATAGATTAGACACATTGGGTGATGACATATATCTCCAACCATTCTTCTTATATGATGGAAGATATATAACTAAGATGGAAGGCTTTAAACATCTATAAAAAAACAAACATTGTTCATTGATGGGCCTTATATGATGGTTAACTTAAAATTTTAGATGCTTGCAAATGATCAATGTTGACATATTTAATTATTCTCCATATATGAGAGAAGATATGAAACCAAAATGTTAAGTATCTCAAGCCTCCTATTTCCACTAAAACAATATATTTTATAGTTCATGTCTACTATATTATATTAATAACTTCTCTAGTTATAAAATTTATATTTTTTTAATACATGACTTCCATTGGTAGAACCACTAATTAGGTC
>CM038232.1:2702544-2817890 GCA_021442155.1 Cymbidium sinense
CAAAAAAAGAGAATCACCTGTGCAGAAGAGTTTTGAATGAGAGGATGGAACCATTTTCTTTTCTTTTCTTTCTTCTTTCGAACTAGCCGAAAATGAGAGAGGGAACGGTTGAGCATGGGGGAGGGTAATTTAGGGATTTTAAATAAATTTTAAATTGATTAAATAATTTTAATGTGGATTTTGCACCGGTAAATGCATATAGTCAATATATATCAATTTAAGATAATTCTAATACAAGCACAACTTCGTTTATTTGGATGCTTTGGTTCAAGTCGACGTCAAATTGAGTCCATTTCAGCTCAAAATGCATTACCGCTTTCGACCGCTCGATTTTCACACAAACTCATGCGAATTGAGTGCGAACAGTCTTATGATAGATTTTGACATTTTAAAGCCAATGACATGATCAATTTCATGAATGAAGGTCGTTTGATCCTCGCCTGCCGACCTTGATATGCGCTGCGACTTCGAAGCTTGATGGTTGATCATCAAGTCATGAAATATTTATATTTTGACCGGTTTCAATGCTACGAATATGATGAATGCGTTATCGATCAGGTCATTTGAGTTACTTTTGGTGACATCCTGCGTTTGGCCCTTTGTTCTCATTTCAAATCATTTGACATTTGCACAGACTCATATGAATTGACCATGGATAGTCTCATTTGATAGGTTTCGACATTTCGAAGCTTACGGCTTAATCAATTTCATGTATCAGAGTTGTTTGGCTTACGTCAATACCTCTTAACTTCGATATGCGTGCAAGCATATTGATGACTCGAACACTTGATCAGTTGATCATTAAGTTGTGCAATATTTATATTATGACCAATTTTGACATTCTGAATGCGATGACGAAGTTCGTTCATCGATCGGAGGTCATTTGTGTTGATTTTGGCAACGTCTTGTGCATTTTGCTCATTTTGCCTTGACTTTTAAATCATTCATATTTGCATACATCAATTAAGCATGATCATTTGATAGTTTTGATGTTTTAAAGCTAACAACATGATCAATTTCATAACGGATGTTTGGTAATCGTCATAGCTTCCCTCATGTATACGTCGGCACATTGATAGCTCGGGCAATCAATTGTTCATTAGATTTTGCAATATTTATATTCATTAATTTTGATTGAATCGATGTGGCGTTCGTCGAGGTCATTTGACCATTTTTTGATGTATCTATATTTTAAGCTCGATTTACTACTTGTCACCCAGAAGTTTGAATTAGACTTGTGGGCTTAACTTCGACTTATGACACATATGAAGGTCAACAAATGCCCCCAAATGTGATTCGCATGGGCGAGTCACATTTGTTTGAATTGACCTTTTGGCGCCATAGAACTTGGATCATTTAGCTTTGATTGTAGCTTACGAGCTTTGATAGATTGTCATTAGTATGTGCCTTATTTGGGACATGCTAAATGATGGGCCGATTTGTCAGTACTTGTCGGATAGATAAGAGTTCTTACACCATCTACTCTCTGCTTTAATGGCTTTGCTGAAGATCTCTTTCTTTTATGTCCTTGCAGATTTGAGTTTCTTTTAACCTTAGCTTTGTGCTTGGTTGGGTTTGATGGAGGAATTGGTCTACTTATTTTGATGAATGATTCCGCTGGGAAATTGATTTATCCATACTTGGTGGTTGAAATTACTTATCCCTTTGAGCTTGGACTTGATGAAGGGGAATTTGTCCCTATTGACTTATCGAAGTGTATGCACTCCATGAACCGTGCTTGTAGCTTTGATTCATTGAAGGATACATAGATGACCCGACCTTCATATAGAGTCAATATTGAGTTATTAACAGCGTGCTTTAACATCGAAATCAATAATCATGAAATTTTGTTCTATCTTGTTTGAACTATGGAATTGCTTTCTCTGCCTCGCTTTTGCTACTTGATGAGGAGATTGGCTTTGATCTATACTTTGAGCTTGATCAGATCATTTGAGAATAAATTGAGATATCACCACAGCAATATATAGATTGATTTGGTACTAAATTGAGAGTTTCCTCATTCTTGATCATCGACAAGTAAAAGATCTCTTGATTTGGTTGCTTGTAATCACTAAGGATTTGGTTTGAGATTGAACACTATCGTCATTGGACCGATGAGCATGAGCTCTTTCACTACGCCTTTCTTTTTACTTGATGAGAGAGAGCATCAATAACTCATCATATTTGGGCTTGTTGAATTTAGACCACTTGAGTTCAACTTAAAAGTGGGTTGGTGGTTTTATCATCGATTGACAACGGGACTCTTTTCTTTCGCGCTTTTGAATGAGAGAGCCAACTCGATCATTTGTGGGATTGTTGACTTCGACCTTTAGAACCCATCCATGTCCTAGACTTCAGGATGTAGAAGTTGATGTTTTTCCAACGTAGTTGAGTAAAGCTTCTGAAATCGGGAGTTTTTCTGACTGGATCTCCAGAATTTTGACAAATCTGAGAGATAAATTTCTTGACATTTAGGGTTGTCTTTTCATGCATAGAAATATATTATTTTTGTTCTGCAAGCAACTTAACAATGATAATTATAGATATATTTAAAGATTTTGTAACGCCGATGTTAACCTAATTAGAATATATTTGAGGATCTCATCTTATGAAGTTCAACTCAAATAAACTAAACATAAATTAAAAAAAATGCCTCTTGTCTTGCAGGGAGAATTCTAAAGTATATTTTGGAGAATTTTCAAGATGAAAATACACAAATACATCAATATTTGAATTGATATACTCTAAAGAGGATTTTAACATACAACATTGATTATCTATACATAAAAAATCTAAAATGCCCCATATATAGGGGAATTTTCACTAAAAGTTCTTCATCTAATATGTTTATTTAGGGATCTCAAAAGCATGTCAACCTAAATAGATATACTAAAAAAAATGTCCCCATCTTGTGGGATTTTATTATACCTCGAGAATGTGGTCATATAATACTTTCAAGTATCGACCATTAATTGGGCATTGGTCTTTCACCCTTTAGTCGATGAGTTGGTATGCCCCTCCTTGGTATTTTTTTCAATGACAAAGGGTCTTCCCAGTTAGTTCAAATTTGCCACCAAATTTTGATTAGAATAATCTTCTCAAAGACCAACCCTTTTGGAATGTTCGAGGTCGCACCAGATGGTCAAAAGCCCCGGACATCTTTGCTCGATAAACTTTAGATTTTGATGAGCTTGCAATCTAACTTCATCAAGCACGCCGAGTTCCTCCATTCTTAAAATGAGCATTTTGATCTTCGCTAGGTTGTATTGGATGGCTACTCAAGAAGGCACTCAACTTCGAGCGGAAGAACTTCTTTAGTTCCAAATACCAATGAATAAGGAGTGGCTTTAGTCGGTATTTTATAGGTGGTTCGATATGCCCACAACACCTTTACTAGCTTAGTATGTCATTCTCTTTTATTTTTAGTGAGAATATTCTTGAGCAGCTTGACTAATGGCCTCAAACCATTTGCTCTTGGATTATATATTGAACAGTATCACCAATCAATTTTATGTTGATTGACGAATCTATAATTTTTTTCACTTTTGAAAGTTATGCCATTATCAAAATTATTCACGACACTCCAAATCTATAGACTACATTATGTGTGAAGAGTTGGTCACTCTCGCAATAACTTCTTTAAATGGAGCAGCTTCAACCCACTTAGAGAAATAATCCACCGCTAGATAAAGATGTCCAAATAATGATGGGGATCAATTAGTCCAATTACATCTGTATCTCAACATTCAAATAACTAGGATGCTATTGTAGGGTGTAATGGATTTGGAGGTTGATGGATGATATTCTCATGTACTTGACACTCATGACACTTCTTAGCATGATTACCACCTAAATGGCCAATACCCATCCTTTTGATCTTTAGCCATCTTGGGACCAACTATGTGCACCACAAAGTCCTTCATGAACTTCAACCATCATTTGCTAGCTTCATCTACATTTAGGCATCGTAGTCACATTTGTTTAAAGGATCTATGATATAAAAGTATTGAAAGCATATAACATTCTCTTCTCGATTTGAGCTGATTTATTATTTGGTAATTTGCCTTCTTTAAAGTAATGAAGGGTTGCCTCCAATCACGTGACTCTTCCACCGCAAAGGCTTCACACGGCTTTTCTGAAGCAATGTTATTCTTAACTCTTCTTGGTACAACTTCTTATTGATTTTAGAGAGTATGAGGAGCAACCTGAGTCACATCATGCTGGGTAAAATTTGATAACCCCTCTACCTGCGGGGATTGATATTTTACTGGCTCTAGAACTCGTCGAGTAAATATGCCGATCATGACATAATCACCATTCATACTTGTCATTTTTTTAGCTAATTTTGCCAAGCAATTAGCTTTACTATTCTCGGATTGAGAGACTTGAGTTAGTGTGATATTTGGTATCTACTTCATAAGCTCGAGAACTCGCTTGCGATAGAAAGCTAACCCAAGCTTATTAATTCTATAGATGTTAAGTATTTGATTTATAATAAGCTGAGAATCACCAAAAATATGTAGGTTTTGAATGCCTATGAAAATAACTTATTTAAGACCCACTAATGCTTCATATAATTTTATTATTGGCGTCAATCCATATGATCGCCTTTTATTATCCCTTCTATGATGAAGATGATGTCGATTCCTGCTCTTGCTCTTGGGAAATTTAGATATTAGACTTGTTTGATCGATGAGGCTCTATGAAAGTATATTTCTCAAATTTGTAAATTTTCTCTTTCATGAATGAGCATAATTTGCTCATCAGGAAAATCGTCATTAAGAGAAGAGTCAACAGAGATGAGATATGTAGCTAGAAAATCTACTAAGACTTGTCCCTTCACTGCTTTCTACGGAACATATGTAATATCAAATTGTAGAAATAATACTGCCCATCTTACCAAATGACCTGTCAACGCTAATCTTATCATCAAGTACTTCAACGGATCAATCCTTGAGATGAGGGTAATCTTGTGAGATAACATATAGTGATGAAGCTTTTGGACTGCAAATATCAATGTTAAACAAGATTTCTATCTGAGAGATATCTCATTTCTACTCCTATTAATCAACCGATATAATAAAGAGCATTCTCTTTACTTTTTTCATTGTGGCAATAATGCTCCAAGGGACTCTTCTAATGCGTTGTGTATAGAATGAGGGGCTTCCAGAGTAGTACTACAAGGATTTGTGGTTTTAATTTTTTTTAATGCAATTGAAGGCTTCTTAGCACATTGTCCCACTTGAATGGAGCATCCTTCTTCATTAAACCTTGCAAATGGTTGACAACATCGATAAGTTTGATATAAATGAATGAAGGATGAACAAATCTGAAAGACGAAACTTTTGGTGGAGGCATCTCCACAATTACCCTTGATTTTAGTAGATCAATTTCAATACCTCGACGTGACATACAATGTAAAAATTTTCTGAGGATACCCAATGCACATTTTAGAGGATTCATCTTGAGATCATATTTTCTAATTCTCTCAATACAATTCTCAAGTCTTGAAGTGATTTTCATGATTTAAGCTCTTCATCACCATCATCAACATAACATTCCATCTTTTGATGAATAAACTCATAAAAAAATGCATCATGGCTCTTTGGTATGTAGCTCCGATTTTTCAAGCCGGCATGATGTAACAATAAATATCAATAGTGTTCTGAACGATGTGTGTTTTTTATCTTCATGTGCCATTTTGATTTGGTTGTATCCCGACGATCCGTCCATGAATGAGAACATGTCATAGTTGGAGGTGTTGTCCACTAGTAGTTCTGATATTGGAGTGAAAAGTCATCTTTTGGGCATGCCTTATTTAGGTCCCGGAAGTCAATGCAGACAATTTGGTCATTCTTCTTCCTAATGGATACAAGCTATCCAATCTGATACTTCTCCTCTTGGATGAAAGCCTACTCAATTAGCTTTTAGTTTCAATTACTTGTTCTTCAATCTCCAATCTCATTCTGAGCTTGCTTAACAAGTGCATCCATTTAATAGCTAGTTATGAATTGTTACATCGGGATGAGCGCATTTCGAATATGTCCGAAAGCAATCCTTCACAAGTAAAGCTTCAACTTTCTCATTACGTAAAGGGCACTAATGAAAGTTGGACGGGGATCATCTTGAGCTCCTAGGTTGATTTTTTTAAGTCCATCCATAGTAGTTATTTGTCCACCATCTTCAAGTTCTTCGGGTGCAGGCTTGGCTTCTTCTTCATCATTTTTAAAAAGAATTTCATGGGAATCATCTTCTTCATCACTATGAGTCTCAATCTCAGCTTCTATTATATTATAACAGGCTCTATTTTGATGAGATTTGCGGATGAACTCAAGACCTTTAGTGATAAACTTATCACTTCTTCGTGATGCTTGAGGACTTCTTTGGCTCCACATATTGTTAAAGATTTAAGTTTTATATTTAATAGTTCCAATATGAATTCCAAGCTTATGCATCATTCTTCATTTTTTTATGGATAGTATATTGGTATTCTTGTTGGCACTATCTCATCATAAATGTTGAGTAGGTCGATAAATCGAGGAGACTCTTGATTTGTAAAATAAAGTTCTGCTCTCACTCACCACACAATAAATGTTATCAAATTCTTCAATATTATGAACATCCAAAGTGGACTAATTTCTTTAAAACACTATTGAGATGGGTATAATTTTGAGTGATTCATCGACTCGCCAAGTGAGCTATCACCTTGCCATCAACTCTATTTCCATAAGTAGATTCAAAATCATAGAATCGAATCACTTATTTTATACTCTTTCTTGAAAGCTTATAAGTTCCTTAGGTTTGACAGCATATCTTCTTCTTCTTCTGTCTTCCCAAAAGGAACTAATTTTCCTAACTTAGCATAATCAAATGTTTTAGGAGAGTCGATTGCCTTCTTTTTTCCTCTTTGCTTTTGCTCTTTCACTTTGTGAAATTTGCTTTTAGTTCTAAAGTGAATGCTACCGCTTCAAAAGGCTTTGTTAGCTTAGGCTCTTGAGGATGAAGTTTTGCATCTTCATAAATCTTTGCTTCATTGGAGGAGAATGGTTATAGGTTACTAAAATTCAATTCTTCTCCATCTTTAGATACTTCATACATTGATGCATAGTTGATGGGACCATCCATACTCATGCAACCATGCCCAAGAGAGCTCTAATTGATGTATCAGCATCGATTACATGAAACTTGGCTTCTGTATATAAATCTCTGAATTTGGGCGAGAGAATAAAAGAACACAGAGTCTTTTGCCCTTTTCCATTGAAACCATGAACCATCAACTTGTCTCTCTCAAGATGTTGGATATCTAGTGATAATCCTCTTAATACCTTTAGACTCATAAGATTGATAGAAGAACCTAGATCAATCGATATTCACCGAGATGCCATCACTCTCTAATATAAAGAGGATTGTGATTGTTATTCCCAACATAAGATCTTTCAAAAAAATGTGATTACTCGGGAGATCTTGATTTTCAATGCTTAAGTCATGCAAGAAAAGTAAGCTTCATAACTCTGGATCTTTGAGAACATGTATCAAAGTTTTGAGGTCTTTGATCAAGAGAGCCTCATACACACTCAGTGAGATCTTTCTCGAGTGATGAGAATATTATAATCTATCTTCTCACTCGATTTAAGCTTTATTCTAGAATTTCTGGGAATGATATCTTTGTTAACTTCAATTTTTTTACCTTTGTCTTTATTTATGTTTCCCTTCTTTGATGAAGGTGGTAAGACTTTAACACTTCTCAACTGAACTTGAATCACCTTATCATGCTCAAATTCTTCTGAAGAGGTACTTTCTTCAAATTTTCTTTTTATTCTGGAAGATTGACCAAAAGGGTTAAACTCATTTTTCAACGTCATACATTTCATATGTGATGATATGCATGAGTCGACTCTTCTCCATCGGGAAAATATGATATTCATTCATCGCTATTGTCTTGTTGAGTCATTAAACAAAATTCGCATTAGCCTCGCTCTTCTTGCTTGATAAACATTTTGACGGGTTGGTCGTTTCAACTACCCTTATCGTCGTGAGTAACACGTTGAAGAACATCTGACATCACACAGATGATTCAACATGTCTCTACTGGACAAGATTCACCATTATCTTCTTCATCTGATTCAATAATGTGAAGTTTAGGCATGAAGTCTGCAAGCCTAAATGGTTATCTTGTACCGATATTCCTCTAGATTGTTAATGATCTTTTGAGTTGTAGTTCTCTTCTTGATCTTCTTTTCTTGGCCTTCTTTGATTTATGAGGCTGCTTAGTAGACGCTTCTCATGTCGTGACAAAGTATTTATCGAATGTCACCGAGAAGCCCAAATACTTGGTTTAGGCGTCTCTCTTAAGTCCAATATAGGTTCAAGTGGTGATTTCCACTTAACACTAGGGAAATCTTTTAGTTGCTTCAGCATCTTCATGGTCTTTTTAGATACTACTATTTGTCATTCTTTAGTCAGAATTGATTTATCATTCTTTTTATCTTTGATGGATGATATAGAAGAGAATGTAATCATCCTTGCAGATTTTTTTTTGGGTTGACTAGAACACTATCGGATAGTATAAATTCACCTCATCGATACTTCATTTCTAGCCAATCTTTGAAAACATAATAATCTTTAATAGGTGATCATCATTCGATGATAGATAATAATTTGGATTCACTTGACGCTTCTTCGCCTTTTAATTTATGGTAACTATAGACCGACTTTGACTGCTTGCCAAAATAATTTGGCCACACTGTCCCTTCTAAAAGACTATTCTTTACTCATCTTTTCCTTAAGAGATGACCGCATTCACTCATCATTTCTTATTGCTTGTTTTGGACGCCCCCACCACTTAGAAAAGTCAGGTTTGTCATTACCTCAATACTAATTTTGGTTGTGATTAGAATAAATGGCTTTTTACCCTTATCATCATTGTACATGCTTTCCTTTATCCATGTTGTATATCACCCGCTTTTACCATTTGAGCTATAGGAAGCAGGATGAATTTCATTTTTTCATGAGTTTGTTTATTTTTGCTTTATCTGCATAGACTTCACTTAGGTTCAACTTTTCAAATTTAGCCACCCTATCGAAAGCAAGTCCTAATGTTGCAATCGACTCATGCATAAAATGGTGCCATTTTATCATCCATATTGCCCATTAGCAATTAGATCGATATTTTCATCCAATATTGCACTTGCTTAGTATGTAAAGACTTATGAATTTCATCACGACTCGCTTTCTTCTTTTCAGCATAAGGTCGACAGATTTTCTACAGACCTAACCTCTTCACAAATATAGTCTCTAATTCAACAAATATTTTAACCAATCATTTGACAATTTTACATACCATTCAAAGGAGGTCGCTACTAATAATTGATGGAAAAGCAATGCATCGTTCCATCCTGTGTTACCATAAGTAGCCTTGAATTGGGCTAGATGTTGCTTTGGATTATCAAGCCCATTGAAAGTATTAAATTTTGGCATTGAGTAGCCTTTCAAGTACGATACTTGATCATATTCAGCTAGGTAAGGGCGACCCTTACTCACCAAACTTTCAGAGGCTATGATTTCCCTTTATCTTTTCATTGATTATTATTATACCGAAATTTGTTACCGTTTTGTGCTAGCCGATTTTGCATTATCGTGAGAGTAGTGGGTTAACTGCTCCTTCATGCGTAGTATGTACCGTAGGAGCTTGAGGTATCATAGTGGTGGTATAGTTGTATTATTACCGTTGATTAACGACAAAATAAAATGACTTGATGTGATATTTTTCTATAAAATCTCTATCATGATATTTATTTTACCATCATATCATTCATTTTGGTACCAAGCTATGCAATCTCCATGTCTTTGACCTCCATTTGACGCTGCATCTCTCTTTGTTCTCTAGCTAGCATCATCGCAATCAACACGTTCTTCCTCTTCTTCTATTTTTATTATTGTTTTACTTGCTCATTTTCGGGGAGAACTTGATTGCCTTCTCCTTGTGTAGAGAGACTTGCTTGGGTCAGATGATGATCCGATTATAAAAGCGTGTACTAGTCATTTCTCGGTTCAACCATATAGACAGCTTCAACACCCATGATTTCTTTTCATTATGATCTTTTTCTTCTTTATCTTCAGCAAAGATCGAAGATCCATCCTTTCTTTACTTCTGTGAAGACTCTTCTTCATAAATGTCAAATTCGGTTCAAGTCGAAGGTGCCGCTAATCTGATCGAGCGAGAGTTCATCTATATCTTTGACCATATAGACAACTTCTACTTCCATAGAATCCTCTTCATTATTTTCTTTTGCACAAATTTTGATCAACATTTCTGGATCTCTAGTTCTATGTGAAATAAGTTTCTATTAAAGGATCAAAGTCAACCTTCTCTTGTGAGGGTGAACTTGGTCTGATGGGATCCCTGAGGATTCTCCGTGTTAACCATCATATCTTTCATCGATATCCATTCTTTTGGGTATCCACCGATGATTTGATTTTGATAGATTTTGAGTATATGTATCGATGTCACACCTATTCTATTACTCAAAGTTTCATTAAGGGCCTTGGCCCATATTTGCTTATCTTTTGGACCTTGACAAGGATTCTTGGACACGAGGTCCAAGTGTTATCCGATGCTCACCATGCAAAGCATTGGGCTATTACACCTAAGAGATGATAACTTTCTTGGTGCTTCATTTTCCATCACCACGCCTCCAAAATCTTCTTTTCATTAGACTTCTATCCTTGGCTACTTTGAGAACTTTATGTATCATGGCACGGTTTCATCGCCTTCTCTCGTGGTGGTGGAGCTTGGTGTGGTTGGTTCTTCCAGAAAGACTGCTTTACTTCACCAGTAGAGTTATTCCTTTTTACCCACTTTAAGTTGTCAAAGTTGTTGTGGGTAGGGATACTCGCTTATGGTGATAATATTGCTTGTTCACTAAGTCATTCAGAAAGGCTCAGATTTCTCCTTCTTCTCTTCTTGGTTAATTTGCTTCATGATGAGAAGTTTCATGATCATGCTTTCTAAAAGGTTCAATCGATAGAACGTACACGATGAATTAAAGACGATCAATGTTCTTTTCATCACGGAGCTTGATTGACCTTTTGAAAATAAGTTCTCTGTGAGAACTCCTGATAGCGGTGTTGAACTGTCAGACATGGTTAGTAGAGCTTCAATAACTTGAGGCCAAAGATGGCCTCTAATGAATGTACTGGTGGGTATTTTAGAGTTGCCACGATAAAAATTGAAGCTACCAAATTGAAGACCGACATCTCCTGTGTTGATGATTAGCTAAAGCAAGCACCACCAATGACCTAGCTAATGAAAGAGTGCTTTGTAGATCCATTCTATGCAGAAGTGAAAGATGGAGATTAGTAATTAACAATTATTATATCACTCCATACTTTCAAGATGCGAGGCTTAACAAAATAATGGTGTAATAAATATATACTCTGAATGATTCATTCTACATAAAGCCTCATATTGAATTTATTACACACTTAAATTGCCATTTTTGTTTTAAATTTTAAAAATTTATATAACACATATATGACTACCCAAAGATGGAAAGAGAATCCTGTCCCCAACAGAGTTGTCAAAAATTTATGGCTCTAAAAATTTTCCATCGATCTCTCAATAATTATTAATTGAAGAGAGCGATTTGAAGAATGTAGTTTTGAAGGCATGGAATAGTAGATAAACACTACCCAGATTTTGCCCCTCATTTTGTGAGGACTTTAGATGTGGTTCTAGGTTATAAAGCAAGCCCCTATTAATTACCCCTCCCAATAAGTGAGAGAGAACTTTCAAAAGGCTTTTTAGATCAAATGCAATATAGTAAAGAAGAAATTTTTAATTTAGATTATGAAATTCATCATTTTAGCTTAAACCGAATGGTTGGGGAATGATGACGTGCAGATCCCATGGTTCATCCTGTCGCGGTCCTAGTCTACTTAATTAGAGAAAATGACCCAAACTGAAGGAATCCTCATCAAGAACACATGGGTTATGTCCAAAAAATACTTAGATCGGTGGTGTTTGTTTAAGGAGATGCTCTTAAGTCCTACCAGAGGGCTATTTGTCCTATCAAGTATACCCATGATTCACAACTCAAAGGAAAAGCCATTGGGAGCATATGATACGATCGTGATCGTAATAAAATGGAGTCGACCGCCAAACCACCGAGAGGACTCTCATAATCGCTTATCTGTGGAGCCTACCCGCCACACAAATGAGGACACACATCTTACCGGCCGCGAGATTGATTGAGAGTGAACATAGCATAACACTTGATTTGACATTGACTTCTTTGTGAGCTAGAATTTTTTTAATTTATCACCCTCGACAAATAGTTATGGAAGGTGGATGGATTGAGTTTGATTTAATTTTTTAATGATAGAGTTTCATTTAAGCAATTTATGATATTGATTTTTATTTTTAGTTAATTTGGTTTGAACAATTGATTAATTAGAATATGTTTAAGAGCTTTAGATTCTGTCAACTATGTTTAGTGCAATGTAAGATTAGATCTATTATCACGTAATCGCCGATATTTTACTAATTTGAAACACTTATTATAAGTTTTAGGTTTTGTTAACCCCAAGTCCCAAAGACTAAACCGGGACGCCACAAGAAGATCCTCGACACTTGAATTTAAGCATTCAACGTAGTGTCGGGGCCCATGCAGGTGTATTTAAGAATGTAGTATTTATTTCTGAATTATAAGATTGATTTTAGATTTTTATCTAATTCCAACTTAGCTTGCGCAACCTTTTTAAACATTCAAATTTGCACTTGAAATCTCTATATCCAAGTACATGCATATATTTATATCTTAGATAATTTCACCTAATTAGTGATTTCGTTGATTTTAAAAAAATCATAGAATGAAGTTCCTTAAATTTTGATTAAAAGAAGTCCTATGATTTTGGTAGAATTGGTATCGCCTTTTGTCTTGTAAAGAGTTAGATTGCAAAAAAAAAGATATTTTGCTTTAGATTGTAGTTTAAAATATTATTTGCACTTAGTTTACTTGTTGAGTTTTTTATAATTCTCCCATTTTGATTATGTTCAACGAACATCATTTTTAATAGGTTATGCCAATTTCAGTGTTTATTGTTTTTATTTTACTTATGCTTATTTAGCTAGCATAATAATCTCTATATTCAGATAAGAGTTACTAAATCCAATTTGGATTCATCCCTAGACTTTAATTTTATTATAAATTTGTTATGAGTTTGGTATTATCCCCAAATTCTAATTAAAGTTTGTTTTTTGAGGAATTTACAAGAAAAGAGAACTCACTCATTACTTCAATTTAAGCCATAGAGAATCACAATTAGAGTTTGTGAGTTTAATATTAACCTCCCTAAATTTTACTTGCATTTTAAATGTGTGTTCCATTCTCTCCAAAATTTTCTTTAAAGGCTCCCCCTCCTATTTCTCTTGGATTTAATATTGGGAAATTTTTAAATTAGCTATAATTATAAGTTTAATTATCTAATTAGGCATCGAAAAAAATTAACAAAATAGGCCAAGTCGTCTATTGAACGGACGACTGGTGCCAACGTGGCATCCACGCCGTCAATCATCTATTCAATGACGACCACTTAATTTTTTTTTAAAAAATTGCATAGTATTTTGCTTATATCTATCTCATATGGTGTCAGAATTGAGTGAGCTTAGTATCGTTGAACTTGTAATAAAATTTTTCACAATTTTTATGTTGAACAAAAATTAAGATTGCATCCCAATAAGGCAGCTTTGCAAAAAAAAGCGACCACTTAAATATTGAGCAGCCTTTATTTATCTATACCGACTTATCCATGTCAATCAGCGAGTTTGTATCTGAATCGTAATAAAATTTCTCACAACTTTAATGTTGATCATAAATTACGATTGTGGCCCAAAATTTTAATAATTTAAGATAGGTTTATAGCGTGTGTTCTTAATTTATTGTTATTTTGGTGGATTACGTGCTGTGATAATTAGGTTGGATGGAAAAAAGTAATTAAAAAAAATATTAAAATTAAATAAAATCTGAATTATTTTATTATTGTTGGTCTGATGAATCTATTATTTTTTAGAGAATGAGAATATTCTAAAAGAAATTTAATTATTATTATTTTTTTTTTTTTTGTGTTAGTTTCATTAGTTTTGTTGATCGAGTTATCTGAAAGTTTGGTTTTGATGACTTTGATTGTTTCGATCTGTAGCTTATATTATTTTATGTGACTAAATATTTATTAAATTCTAATTTTATTTTTTATTAAATTTATCATTATTTGCACTATTTTAAATAATATTATTCTATTTAAGTCTATGTTTTAGTATTATAATTAATTGTATTATTACAAATTTCTTAAAGAATAAAAATAATCATTCAAGGATTGAGAGCATATGATATATGTATGTTTATGTATGTATATGTGTGTATGTATGTATTATATTTTAGTATTATAATAATCAGAATGCATCTAAGTTACAATCGTAATTTTGATCAACATGAAAAGTGAATTTGTTACCCCAACAATACTAAGCTCGCCAGTCCGAAGACCTGGATGAGTCCGACATATAGATAAATAAAGGCTGCTCAAAATTTCAGTCTGCCAGCTTTTTTTCACGATTCGAAAAATACCTTATTGGGCAACAATCTTAGTTTTTTATCAACATGAAAGTTGTGATAAATTTTGTTATGATTCCAACGATACCAAGCTCACTCAATTTTAACACCAGATGAGGTAGATTTAAGCAAAATACTGTAGCTTCCCCCAAATTTTTTTTTTTTTTAAATAAGGCGAGCCAGTCGTATGTTGAACGGACGATTAGCACTGACGTGGATGCCATGTTGGCACCAGTCATCCGTTCAATGGACGACTTGGCCTATTTTGTTAATTTTTTTTCGATGCCTAATTAGCTAATTAAACTTATAATTATGCCTAATTTAAAATTTTTTCCTTTAATATTTATCTTCATATTTATCATATATTTTTTGTTTGACTTAAGTTTAGGTAATTTCTATTTGATTTGTTTTTAAATTTTAGTATAAATTTTGGCGATCTCATCATCTCTCGCAGGGGTCGATCGGATGTTTTGGCTTACTAGAAGTGTCTCAATACCACGTACTTTTCATCTAGTCGCGCCCTCTTGAACACAACAAGGCCTTTAAACCTGAAAGAAGATAAATGCAATATATATTCATTCTCCATTTTTTTTGTCTAAGTATAGTAATTAGATAAAATTTTGATAGCATTTTGTCTAGAGAGCATTATTTAACTGACGTACACTGACGCCTTCTCGAGCATGAAAAGGTCTTGCAATACCACAACCTGTTTTTCATCTCGTTGTGCCCTCTTGAGCATGATGAGGCTTTCAAACCTGCGAAGAAACACAAGCATGTATATATATTCACATTCACAAATCTTACATATTCGGACTCATTTTTGGCGCCGCAATACTCTGCAGAAGAGAATAATGAATTAACGAAATGATGAAACCAAGTTCTCTGACGGTGTTGGTTCCAATCATGGGCGAGGAATGGAAAGGTGATGTAAGAATGCCACAAAATCGAAGATTGACGATGTTCTTCCTTTGTGAGAGGCAAAATTGGAAAGATAAATCGAGGAGTGCGACGCCGGAAACAAAGAAGACTGCCTCGACGACGTTTCTTCCCGATTAAGAAAAATTGACAGGTTATGGGATGCGGGAAGGAGATTGCGGGCTGCGGGAAGGAGGTTGTGTGCTGCGAGAAGGAGGAACGAACAACGGGCTCGTGCAGCAGGTTTGCGGGATGGAGGAACGGGTTGGAGAGCTCATGCAGCAGGTTTGCGGGCTGGAGGAACGGGTCGGCGGGTCAGGCTTGGTTTGCGGCAGCAGGCCATGGGGTGCAGCGGGAACAGGAAGGCGGTGCGACGCAGCGGGCCGCAGGTGCAGTGCTGGTTCCGAACGTGCTCAGAGGCATGGTTGCTTGCGAAGGAACGGGACGCGCGCTTGCACAATTTTGTGCTGGCGGGATGATGCTTGCGGAATGGGATGCGGTGGAGTGTGGAACAGGTCGCGGAGCGGGATAGCGTCGGCGAGCTGGACGTCGAAACACGGAATTGGACGTGGAATGCGCAAGCCGGAGGTGAGCCGATGTGGGAAGGCGGGTTTGCGGGATGCAGCGGCGTTGAGCTGGACGCAGAGCGGGCTGGAGGCAAGACGCACGACAGACAGCGGCACAAAATCATGCGGGGATGCCAAACAACGGTTGAACGGGACAGAATGCAGAGAGACATGCAAAAAAGAGAATCACCTGTGTAGAAGAGTTTCAAACGAGAGGATGGGGAGAAGACTTGGAACCATTTTTTTTCTTTTTTTGAACTAGCCGAAAATGAGAGAGGGAATGGTTGAGCATGAGGGAGGGTAATTTAGGGATTTAAAATAAATTTTAAATTGATTAAATGATTTTAATGTGGATTTTACATCGGTAAATGCACATAGTAAATATATATAAATTTATAATTTGTTCTCAACGAATCTGAGTGATTGGAGCTTGGTTCAAGATACGCCAACAGTTCATTTCATTTCAAAACATCGCCGCTGACCGCTTCGACCATGACCGCCGATTTTGCACTCATTCGAATTGATTGTGAACAGTCTTAATTGATAGATTTTGATATTTCAAAGCCAATGACATAATCAATTTCATGAACGGATGCCGTTTGATCCTCATCTACGCCCTCGATCTCGATATACGCAGTGTATGACTTGAACGCATGACGGCTGATCACCAAGTCATGTAATATTTATATTCGACGCCAACATTCTAAATGCGAAGTCCGCTCATCGATCGAAAGTCATTTGAGTTGATTTTAGAATGGATTTCGTGATTGTCATTTCAAATCATTTGATATTTGCACGCACTCGCTCAATGAGATAGTCTCATTTGATAGTTTTGGATGTGCTAATGATGTAATCAATTTCATGAACATGGGTCATTTTTGACGGCACCTCGACTTCGAATATACGCACAATATCGATGACTCGCCGCTGATCGTTGATCATTAAGTTATGTAATATTTATATCTTGATCAATTTTGATGTTCAATGCGATGAAAGTTCATTAATTGATTGGAGGTCATTTGAGTTGATTTTGGTGACGCCCCGTATTTCATTTCGACCGGCATCACTTCAAATCATCCGATATTTGCATGCACTCGTCAATTGGTGTGAATAGCCTCATTTGATTGTTTGATGTTTTAAAGCTAACAATATAATCAATTTCATGAACGGAGATTATTTGGTCATCGTCGCAGCTTCCCAACTTCGATATGTGTGTAAATACATTGATAGCTTGAGTACTTAATCAATTGCTCGTTAGATTTTACAATATTTATATTTTGATCAATTTTGATATTCTAAATGCGATGGTGAAATTTGTTTGCCGATTGGAGGTCATTTTGACCATTTTGGTGACATCTAGTACATTTTAAGCCGTTACTCTTGTCATCAATTGGCTTGACTTGACTTATGGCACATATATGGAGGTCAATAGGACCATATCTCGCATTAGTGATGAGTAGAAAGGCCCAGGACGAAGCCCTCCAAGGAAAACTCCTCTTAATAGTTCAGGGTCTACTCCAGATATTTGGCGAGCTTATAAGAAGAACTCCTGGAAGTATTCTTTAAATGATTCACCCTCATTTTGACGAATGCCTAAGATATGAGTGGAATCTTTAATGATCCTCTAGTTTGCAATAAACTGTTCTACAAAAATCTTAGCGATTTCATCAAAAGTATGGATGAATCTCCTTAGGAGTAGAACAGTGACCTTTGAAGGTAATCGGAAAGACGACAAAGCGGTGTCAAAAGCTCATCGGATATGCATGATGGTCTGTAATTGTCGATGTGTTCATATGGTTGCCCCATCATAAGAGTCGATGCTCGGAAGCCTCTACGGGAATAAGATGTTGAAGAATAACTTTAGTCAGAGGTGAAGACTCCTAATAGCCGCAATGAGAGGGAAGATGATTTCCGCCTTTAATGGAATTCTTCTCACACCAAGCATTGTAATTCCACAAGTATAATGTGGCGGGTGGAGTCAACAAGACGAGAACTTACCAAGCTGCCAGCAATTATTAGTGGATTAGCAGTCGGTTGAGCTGCAAGTGATGGATTAATAAAACTATCAGTGTCAAGGAGGTCAGCATCACGGTATGGAAGCGGGGGAACTTCAATCTGATGGCAAGAAGGCCCCGTATTAGCATTTTGACCTCCCATAGCTAACGATCGATCTTTGGAAAGATGTGTTTACCACAGTAGTGGTTGTTGTATTCCTCGTAGAAGTCAGATTATCTCATTTTGAGACTTTTCCATTCGACGACGATCTCAGAGATTCTGCATCTTCATCGATAGGGTCATGCCTATCAAGGAGAAGTGAGGCCGAAGCTTAACATCTTTGGTTCCAGGATTGGTTTCGAGAGTGACTGAATTGGAGCGAGGTTCATGTTATGCCTATTGGCCATAATGCATGTGTTCACAAAATTATGATTGAGGGTTCTTTTCCCAGACGCCAAGCTTGCGAAAACCACGATAGAATAAAAGTTTACGCCTTAGCTTTGTTGTGAAATCCAGCACACACACATATATTTGAAAAATGAATAAGAAAACTCCAAAATTTTTACGTGAAAACCTGGGGAAACCACGACCAATAAAAAAAATCTTTCACTATGTATCCGGTTCGTGAGTACAAAATTTTCCGATAACGGATTACAAAATTGTATACGAGAAGGGCGATAAATGAGAATTCTGAAGTACAATATTATGCTACCGCGGGTTAGGTTGTAGGTTGTTGGTGGCGCTTAATGATGGTGAAGCCGATGACAAACGGCGGCGGGTGACTAGACGATGGTTGACGATGATAACCGACGACGGTGGTTGATGATGATGGATCGATGGTGGTGGTCGATAGCGGCGGTCGGCGGTGGTCGACAGCAGCAACCGACGATGGTGTGGCGGCGGCATGCGGAGTGGTCATGAGATGATCGACGATGATGATCGACGACGGTGGTTGACGGCAATGACCGGTGATGGTGATCGGTGATGGTGGTCGACCGACGGCGGTGGTGGTCATCATCGAAAGTGGTACGACATGTTTGGAAGATTTTCAGCTTTAGAGCTCTCTCTTCTTTTGCTCCCACTCATGAAGAATGAGAGTATTTATGATTAGAGGCATTTCAGAATACATGCAAAATCCAAACCACTCCATCGGATGACTCAAGATGATTTCCTTGATCATCTGATGTATTTTGAGTATTTGAATGCTCAAATGAAGTCAGAATCAAGAGATCTTGGGCTTGTTAAATCCGGCTCATCAAGACGCTCGATTTGATCATAAACACTCCATATTGGAACTATTTAGAGATATTTTAAGTGCTTGATCTCGACTAGTTTGGACTTAGGATCGCCTTGCTGACATCAAGATTCGTGCGACTAGTGAAATTTTAGTGTCATATCATTTATTATTATTATAATCATCATTATTACTATTATTATTGAAATACTAATGTTTGCTAAAAAAAATTGCAATATATAAAACTAATGTAGTATAAATAAGGGACATGACATGATGTAGAAATGTGAACATATAAATTTAAGTAGTCAATAAATGACTATTTTGAATTTAAAGTTATAATAATGGGAATTGTATTTTTTTTTTATTCTCTAAGATGGATGAAGTGCAATGAAATTTTATTAATGCATATAGCTTCTAAATGTTTTTAAACATGTAGATTATCTATAAAATCTAAAAAATATTTTTAACTTTTATTTTTATTCTTTAATTAGGTATAGTATAACATTATTCATTTTAGCTTTTCATCTTTTAAAGTTTCTTCAAAATCATCAAGAAGTGAAAGCCTCATTTTAAAATACTTGCTTATTCATGCAAAGTATTTAATAGATGTAACAATTTTATATCAATGCGCTATAATAAGACTACAGAGTAAGAAGAACAAATGTAGATATTTTCAACAATTATTTTGTGTTGCTCGATAAGACATATCCCTTAACCACTATACTGTAAATCTTATGGCAATCAAGATTGATTAGAATTTACTAGTAAATATTACCGCATTGTGAAATTGATAAGGACCCGAGACATTGGATCTTTGATTTAAGATTTGCTTCGGATCGCTAGAACTTATCACGGATCTAATCTCCACTCAAAGTGCTGCCTTTACCGGGAACCGGATGAACCTTGTCGAGAAGAAACGCTGCTTTTGAGAGGGGATGATAAGGAAATGCTTCAATGTAGAACTCGAGAGGCGTGAGGGATGAGAAGCTGAGAGAGGAGAGGAAACCCTGTGGTTTCTCTGTTGGAGAAGAAGGTGGTTCATGAGGAAACCAAGGAAAATACCTAGGAAAAGGAGAAGAAGAGAGGAGTCGAAGGAGAAGTTTTGCGTAAGTGGTTACAATTTTTTTATTTGTCCCTTTTTCACTCTATTTATACTATTTTGTTCTACTATCCTACTAGATCTACTACTTCTTTACATTATTCAAGATTTCTCTTTTGGTTATAATGGTTTTCTATTGCATGATGTTGAGCTCTTTCTATTTTGGGCTTGAGCCTTAGTATTTCTTGCTTTCTTCAATTATTTGATTTGTATGAAATGGCAAGATCCCTTCTTGTTTCTTGTTTATTTGTTGTGGTTGAAGTCCTAATAGCTGCCTATGGATATTGTTGCGATTCTTCTATAAATGCAATGTTTGTTATTCTAGCAATGTAATGTTGTGTTGTTAAATTTGTTGAAAGTTATTTTGTAATGTCATATTAGTCTTGTATCTGTGTAGTTCTCAGTCTTTGTTAATTAACAGTGGTTTCTGTTGATCTCAAGCCTAATAGCCTCAGATCTCTTTCTTTTATTTTCTTACCGTGACTACTTTTGTAATTTCCTATTTTACCGATAAAATCCTCACCAATTTATTTTTTTCGCATTGTGTTTATGTCATTCTGTGTATTTGGGATCATATCAGAAATTGTGAAAATAAAGCATTTGATAAACACATTACTTAGAAAATAAAATGTTGTAGTCCTCATCAATAGTTGCAACAACATCATAATCTGTACAAATAGAAAAGATAATTGAAGTGCTCAATATGAATTAAGTTACACTACTTAAGAATTATTGCCTAAGCTACCAAAATTTTCTATCTTTAGGCACACTCATAAAAGTATCTCTTTGATTTTTATCTTGTGTAAAATCTATTGTGAAATTCTATAACTTACGCTTCAAAGATCTCGTATCCACCAACCTCATCTAGTGCATCAAGTATTGTACATGATTTACGGGAACATTAGATGTTTATGACTAAGTCGATAGAGCATGCAACATTTATAAGATCTTTAATGTGCTTTATAAAAGTTGTCTATCACTCTATCGTCAATTTTTTTACCTCTTTTCTTTTTACGATCCGCCTACTCTTTTGGATAAACTTAATAAGCCTTATTCATTTAAGAGGAGGTAATCGTGAAAATATTTAAGAATCTCTTAAAAAAGCCTAGTTTTGTTACCTAAACCTAAGAGGGAGGAAGTGGACAAAAGCAATGATCCTAACTTTTGCCCCGCATGCTAGGCCATATTTTGAAAGATTGCTTCACATTCGAGGTCGGCTTGAACATAGCTTCAAGACTGGTGCTATAGTTATCCCGAAGGAATACCTTGTGGAACAACCATCCGCCCATTAGATAATCATGGGATACTATCCTTCCAAAATTAAAGAAGGTTGGGATATCTCCTTATCCCGTACCTCTAGGAATTAAAATGTTAAAAATAGTAGTCAATATATAAAGAGAATGCTAAAAGTTCTTGAAACTCTTTTTTAAATAATTTAGAAAAGGGAGAAGTATACCTAAAAATTATTATGCTTTTAAACTAGATTAGGACGATGACATATGTTAACCTTATAATAACGATACAACTTAAGCCCTCAAAATGAATACCCAACTTACCTAGGAAGCCTAATGCTTAGCTTATTTTGCTCAATTGTAACTTAAATTCATGGCTTGGGCATAACATATAATAAGGTAATTAGCTTGAGATCTTAGGTGTTTTGATCTTTCACTCGAAGATGCAATGATATCTTATTTATAATAATTACTATTGCTACATGACATACCAATTTCTTTAATAGTATTCAAAATAAATAAATAAAATCTCTTTGTTTTAACACCAACATATTAAAGCTAGCAACTTTGTATGAGAAGAAAATTTCTGATGCATTTATTAAATATATATTTGGATCTTGATGTTTTGGATTGTTTTTAGATTACCAATCTATATAAAGTTAATGACTGACTAGAGGTGATCTAGAAAATTTTTCTCCTAAAGAGTGAACATAAAGATCCAGAGTCACAAATGACTTAAGGGGATTAAGATGGTCTTTTTTTTATAGCGATGAGGGGGAGATTAAAGATAGTAGTTGGATAGTTCATCTTCTAGATGAAGGAGATGGATGGAATAATCTAGAGTCTACAAGTGATTGAAAGTGTTGGGATAGTCTTTCTTCTTAATGGAGGAAGGTTAGCAATTCAGAGCTTTAAGCATTGATCATAGCTCAATAATTTTCTATGATTTTAAGGTTCTAAATGTTTAATGTAAGAATAATCATTTTATTTATAGATTTCTAGGGGATAGTAAGATCCTTGTTCAATACAATATATAATTCTTTATTTCTATCAATAATGAATATAATTGATTAAGTCTTTCTTAATCAAAAAGTTATTATATAATGTACTAGCTACATATACTGCCGCTCTCAAAAGTTCAATTTTTTTGCTAGTAGTTGATGATCATAATAATCCATGATAGCCAATCAACCTTCATTACTAGCAAGATTTCTTATCAATGAATAAAACATATTTTCATTTAAATCTTATTTTCATGAATTCATCATAGTGAACTTATCGAAAATTCAAATATTAGATAGATGAGACTGATTTATGAGGAGATTTAAATTAATTTTTAAAATTCTTAATTTATTTTTTGAAATTTTATAATCCGTTAAAAACTGTGTTTGCAGGTCAAATAATATTAATAATTCATGTGACTAACTTTAACTTAAATAAATTAAAACTTAAGGATAAAAATGCTAAATTTCAAAATTTTTAACCAAGATTATCGTTAATGGTATACTCAATAATTGAGTACTAGACGAATAAATTAATGGAGTTCCTATGGGCGTTTCTGTTTTACTCTGCTACCATTCAAAGTCTATCACTTTCAGTCCAATCTTGTTTCTCTTCGATTCTACGCTTCCTTGATTCCCCAATGCGGATTGGCTTCTGATTTTATTTTATTTCTTGGATATTTATTCCGCCGTAATCGTCTTCTTTATCATATTAGCTTCTTCTTCATCGTGCTCTTTTTCACTTTCCCTTTCGCCCTCGTCACGAGTGGATAACCATCCATCGGCTCGTTTTACAGTAGGAAGAAGAGATACTGGGAATCGGAAGACAGAGGAAGAATCTTATTCACATTTAGTTGCTTATTCCTTCCAAACTTGGCGTAAGTTGAGGGCACTGCAATTGGATTTTAGGGTTTTGTTTATCGATGCATATGCTTCTACTTGCTTTTGCACTAATTTAGAAAGATTTGTTTTCTTGACTAATTTGTGGCAGGAAAGGGCTGAGTGCTGATGGCTGAACTGGTTGGTCCCAGGCTTTATAGCTGCTGCAATTGTGGGAATCATGTCTGCCTTCATGATGATATAATTTCCAAAGATTTTCAGGTGAATCTGTTGACTCTGTTCAGAAAGCTGTTGCTGATTATGGTTTTGTGGTCCATTGCGTGTTTTAGTTTCTGAAATAATCCGAATTTAGAGAGCTTTTGGCTATCTGAAGCGGAATTAAGGGGCTGTTTGGCTTCAAAAGGATTAACTAAGTAGGATTAGTAAAGCTCGTAAATTCAAATTAAATATTCTTAAAAGGATTATAACTGAAAATTGTTTTACATGATAATTGTTAATACTTGTCAAAGATTGATGAATTGTTTGGTCATTTGCTTTAGTATTTAAGAATTGTGGAGGGGACATTCTGTTATGCTTTTTGGATTCTGAGTTTCTCTAAAAGAAGCCCCTAAAAACTATTTATCTTCTTTTTGAAAAAACATTTTTTCAGAGATGCTAAAACTTCAAAAGACACTATTCAAAGATCAAAATTAAAATTTGGCCTCAAAAGAAAACGCACTAAAAAAAGCTCTCCGAAACGAAGCCTTAAATTCATTTAATTTTATGAATGATGGTGGTTGAAAAATCATGAATTTAACCAATAATGAGATTAATAATTTAAAATGGAATTCATCAAAGCAGTAGAATTTAAAATCTGCAAAATTCTCTTTGAAAGTATTGCTTAAATCCAGCCAAAAATAGGATAACAAACTGCCTTTAAATGCTAACGCGGAGCAATTGTTGTCGATTTGGGGGCGGGTGTTTTTCCTAAAAGGAAGATCTGGCAAAATATTTTGTAGAATTGGATTGGCAAGAAACCTGCTTTGCTATTAGTATGATCAATTTTCCTTAGTCCATATGACTAGCTTTTTATTAAAGTTTTTATTGTTTGGGTGAATTATGCTCCTTCATGATGAGTCATTTCCAAAGATTGTGTGGTGAATTTATTGCCCAACTTCTAAAAATTGCTGACTTGCTACTGCTTGTGTCACTGTGTTATTGGTTAATTGTTGTTTTAGGCTTCGTTTGGGATGACTTTTTTAGTGCGTTTTGCTTTTGAGAGCATGAATTTTTAATTTTGATACCCGTTTGAATAGTGCTTTTACCACGTTTTGCTCCATCTGAAAAGCTTTTAGCTTTTCAAAAGCAAATAAATTTTTCGCGAAATACTTTTAAATCGCCTTTTCAGAATCCAAAAAAACGTAGGAGTTTGATAATACCCTGAAATTAGGGAACTTATTCCATTCTATTGCAAATTTACTGTACTATTACTTTTTTAGTTTGTTATCTTTAATATACACTATCAGAGGTTTCCTAAGGAAGCTTTGGCAAATCTGTTGTAGAATTGGAATGATTGAAACCAACTATTTTATTCAAGAATAAAATTGGGTGAGGATATTTTGATCAAAATCGAGTCTCAAAGTCATAAAATTTAAGTAGATTTACATACATTACACACAATTTTTATGCATTTATATATCTAACACCTAAAGTTTGATATTTACTTATCTAACACTCTTCTATGCTTGTAAAGATGCATTTCATTTTATAAAAAATAATAATAGTTGTATTTTTGATGTAATGCTGAAGATTGAGATGTTATATATATATATATATATATATATATATATATATTAAAGTTTAAATGTTAGATATATAAATACCTAAGAATTGTGTGATATCTATAAATCCAGAAATTTATGATTGAGAGTAATATATGAGTAATCCAATCTAATTTTTTATTCATGTCATCAAATTTTGTTTTTTTTATTGTTTCAAATGAGCTCGCTTTGGTGAATGATCACCCCCATCTTCTTGCATTTATAAAATTGCCTCAGGGGAGAAATGGGCGTGCTTTCCTGTTTTCTCATGCCATGAACATTGTCGTCGGCCCGAAGGAAGATCGTCAGCTCATGACAGGGCTGCACACAGTTGCTGATATTTACTGCTCAGACTGCCATGAGGTTTTGGGTTGGAAGTACGAGAAAGCTTATGCTGAGTCACAGAAGTACAAGGAAGGTAAGTTCATTTTGAGAAACCAAAATTGTGAAAGAGAACTGGTAGTTTTTTTAATGCTTTTGAACTGGAAGAAGCCATCTTTGTTCTACATGGCCTGTGTCTCCTTTATTGTCTTATTTGACCATTTTGTACATATCTCTTGGTTTAATTCAGTTTAATTATGTGTTTTCTTGCTCATTTAGTACCCGAGGGCTGTGTTATGGATGCTGTTATTTTGTTTGTGAATAGATAGATTGCCATCTTTTTGAATATTGGTGTTGCAAATATGGTAATTAATTGTTCAGCAAGATGCTAAATGAACACTGTTCCTTATAACATCTTCTATGATTCTGTTATACCACATAATTCTTCTATATTTATATATGTGACACCTAAACTTTGATATTTACATTCGCAACACTTAAATCTTAAAAAATACCACAGAGGCTAACAGTTCAAATCTTACCATCACTCCTAGTCATCAGAGGCTAATATTAAAAATTTATCAAATCCTAGTTTTTGTATAAGCTTATCCATAATATCCATGAACCACTCATCTCATAGCCATAGAAACCCTTATCTCTTCTTCTTGCTACTCTAGGTTTTAAACATTTCTCTTGTCCCTTATCTCTCTCTCTCTCTCTTACTCACGCACACGTGCGCGCGCACACACACACTTACATACATGCATGTACACACATCTCACCAATCAGCCTCTCTATGATTTTGGTCTCAAATTTGTATCTAGTTGGCTCTTGGTTTATCGAATCTCTTTTTATTGAGGCTTATCATCAACAATTTGCTTTACGTTCTCTCTCTCTCTCTCTCTCTCTCTCTCGCTTTTATGAAACTCTTGCCTCCATGCTAGATCTCTATGTTTTGGTATGATTGTTTATGATGTTGAAATCATTTGCTCTTTATTTTTAGTTAAAAATTTATTAGGATTTATTCGAATTTTGAGATGAGATTTTAATTTTTTTGAGGGATTTACATACATACGCCTATTTTCATTTACATATTTAAACTTTAATATTTACTTAAATAAGACCTAAATCTTTATTATTACATCAAAATACCATCTTGTTACTTTTCCAGTGAAATCGACTTTTTCTCGTGAAAGTGTTAGTTTCTCAAATATTAAAGTTTGGATGAAATATATTAATCGTAAGAATTGCTGATATGTATGTAAATTTCCTTTTTTTTCAAATCTACTAATTTTGAGATGAACAAATTGTTTAGAATATGCTAATCTTCATCATCATTTGTAAGATGTTTTATTAGTATTTTTTTAGTTTTTTTTTAAATTTCAATTTGATATGAGATATTTAATTATGATTTTATTGACTTCTTATCCTTAATTTTATATGACAATAACTAGATTATAGGACATCATTTTTGAATTTGCAAGAAAACAAACATGAAACATCTAAACTATGTGTTTTGCTAACTTATCAAAAATCAAAATTATAAAATAATAATGCTATTAATAAATTAAAATATTCATCATAATAGAGATAATCATACATATTCATATAAAAGAAATTATTTAAATAGATAATCTAGGTTATCAAGATATTCTAGACACAAAACATAGGAAGAGGGAGGAGAGATCAGATAATTCCAAGAGTTGAGGAACCCTATAAATGCAATTTTTTTGGAGCTCTCTCTCAATTAGAAATGAAACCAAGTGCATCATTATCCTCAATTTCTAGCATTTGAATGGAGATTATGCTTATTTATTGCATCATTAGTAACAATGATTGATCCTTTATAATGAGTGAACTAAGTATGAGCCAACAATTCTCAATGGTCTCCAATTCTTATAATCCTATGAGGGAGATCAAATTGGCAAATGTTGAATTGAAATGCTATAATAATTGTTAGCGACTCGAAGTTAATTAAAAGCTTTCAACCCAATGCTATTAATCTCCAATTTCTTGAGCTTATGAAGTAAAGAGGCCAATTCCTACATTTTGAGACAATATTGTAGCCATAGCAAGGAGATAAATAGTCATTTATTATTGCTCTTACATTACACTGCTTCTCTAATGCTTCTAATTTCTTAATATCAAGCAAGCACTTGTAACAATTTTTCATGAAATTTATAATCAAATCATTTACTTTTGACGTGTTACGAGGGTACAATGACTTGAGGAAGAGAAGCCACCATGAAGGAGGAAGAGTTTATCACTTAGACAATTATTGATTAATGTATAAAAGAATGTAGTGTAGATTGATTTAAAGGATTACTTTTATTGTTTGGTTGAGCTTTATAAATTCGACTTTTTTTTTTTGTTTGGTTGATAAAATATAATGTAAGAACCGAAAGCTTTAACATGCTTAGTCATGATTCGGTGAATCTTTGCATCATTTGATCGGTGTATTTGAATTAGCAATCCACCAATCAAAACTTTATTTAAAATGCATTACATTTTAATTTTACTTTTCCAAATATTTGAAATATTAGCGTGTATTTAATGCAGTCTATATCAAACAATCCTTAAAACATTGATTAGATGTACTCCAAATTAGAGATTAAAAGGACGTTATTCATCTAAAATGTAGACATTGCACACATCTGAATCTATTCTTAGTTTCTTCAAACTACTGTGTGGTTGAAGATTGTTAAGTATTTTCTCTCCATTCTCAATGCTATTACAAACTTTTCAAGGGCTAATGCCACACCGTATTAAAGACAAATCAGTAAGGTTCTTCTTATCATATAATTTGACACTATATGCCTCACTAACAACCTTCACATTTTCAAGATGAAATATTCTTAATAGGTGAAGCTCATTCATATATTCTAGCTTTCCAATTCCATATCCAGCCTAATTCTTAACATAAAATCTTTCCAGTCGGGTTGAGTTCAGATCGGATCAAATTGATCAAACTTAACTTAACCCTGATCTGACCACACGCTTGCGCTTGTTGAGAGCTAGAGTTTAGCCTATGATCTCATCTTGAAAACAAAGACAATAGATTTAGAAGGTTTTGCTTTCTGATTCAAAAGTCGCTTAAAATATTTAAAAAATTATTTTTTCTTTTTTTGAAAAATGCAGCTTCAAAATGGGTAGCAATTTAGCCATTCATTCAAACGGATATTAAAATTAAAAATTCACGCCTCAAAATTAAAACGCACTAAAAAACTTATTCAAACGAAGCCTTAATCTTAAGGTGATTAGCTCATAGTCTTCACAAGTCCTTCATGTCTTTGTATCATCCAGCGTGATCTTTCATGTACTTACAGGAAGATTAGAATAATCAAAGTAAGATAGAAAGAGCAGAAAGAGCCAACAAAGGAAGATTAGAATAATGTAACATCGAGATTAGAAGATTGAAAGAGAAGAAAGCATGAGTCGCTTTCGCGATACAAGTTTTATTAAGAAATTTTAGTGTTAAAATAATGAGAAGAAAGGAACATCTTCTTATTTATTTATTTTTATAAATAAATCGCATTCCCTGATTAAATTTATAGAAATTTTATTTTCCTTTGATTTTTTTTTATTTTTTGTTTTTGTATTTTTATTTAATTTATATTAATAACATTTAATTTTAATATTTAATTAAATGATTTGATTTATTTATATTAAAAAACTAAATAAATAATTCTACTCCTTTTTATTTAGAGATTAAATATATTTTGTTTTTTTATTTTTTATCCTTATTTTTAATAATATTTAAACATTTTTTTCATTAAGGGATTCATCTTTTTATTTTTTAAATATATATTTTATTACTATATATTAATCTTGTTATGATTTTACAAATTTAATTTGTATAAGCAAAATTACTCTTAGTTATAATTTGTTTTGAAGGAATGTGAAAATAATTTTATTTATGCTGCTATTGCCATAAAAAATTAAATAAGTATTGTAATAATAATACTTTGCATTGTTATAAATTAAAAAAAAAATACTTATGTGCATATTGGCAGAAGAAGTGCAAATAAATCCTCCTAATGAGGCGAATATGAAGTTGATGAAGATTATAAAATAAAATCTTATTTTAAATAGGTGGAGATTAAAATTTTAATATCATTTATTGGAATACACATAAATACTTTTTAATTTGAAAATTTTATTTGAGATTAATTATATATTTTAAAAGTTAAAGATCACTTTTATTATATTTATTTTTTGCACTGTTTATTAAATTCATTCAAAATTTTAACCTCTAATGAAAAAAAATAAAAAAAAGTAAACTGAAAATTTAAAGTAAATAAAAAGTACAATTTAATAAATATGATTTTAATAAAAAAATATTGTATATAAACAAAAGTATATAAAAGCATAAGAAAATAAATATATATATATATATGGTTATGCATAATTTAAATATGTAGGCAAGATAAAAAGAGATAATAATAATTAATATTATTTAGAGGGATTTATATATATACCACATAATTTTTATGTATTTATACATCTGATACCTAAACTTCAATTTTTACATATATACTATCATAATCTTCAATATCACATCAAAAATATCATCATCACTTATTTTTTAAAAATAAAATGCACCTTTTAAAGTATAGTAAAATGTTAGATAAAGAAATATTTAACTTATTTAGGTTGATTTATATATATACCACACAATTCTTTTGTATTTACATATCTAATACCTAATTTTTAATTTTTACATATACATCATCCTAATTTTTAATATCACATAAAATATCATCATCATCATTTTTTAAAAAAAAATAAAATGTATCTTTTAAAGCATAAAAGTGTTGGATAACTAAATATATATCTTTAACTATTAGATATATAAATACATAAAATTTATGTGATATATATGTAAATCTTCTTATTATTTAAAAAGCACGTTTAAATAAAAAAAAATATAATCTAGAAATATTTTTTTTCAAATCAAAGCACGTGCTTTGATTTCAATAAATTAATTTACAGTGCTACTTCTAACATCATCACATTTTTCAAGGAGGGAAGCGAAAATATACAAATTTATACAAATACCTCAAATTCTATTATTCTTAACATCTAACTGCAAAAATAATCAAGAAAAAAAAGTTTAACGAGCCTCTAAAAAAAGAGAACTCGTCGTTAAAGCTTTTCAGAAAGAAAAATTAAGAGGACATTCTCGTAATCTCATCAAATTGTTATTAATATAATAAATTTTAAAATTTCAAATTGAAACAATTTAATTATAATATATAAATAATTAATTTTTAGATTGTACTTATCTGAAAATAACTTAGATAATTTTAAAAGAAAAAGTTTGAATTTATGCCTCATAATAGTCATAATTAGCTAATTATCCCTATTGTGTCAATGTTTAGAGAAACATGCTTGAAAGCTCCTACTATGCAAAAGGGTGAGTAATGATCTTAGATTTATGCCTAACACAAGCTTTGAAATATGGAAGGGAGTTTGAACATCTTTCTTAGTAGCATGTCAATATGTAGTAAAGCTATATATCAATAGTCTTTTACTTTCAATAGATATTAGTGTTACAATAATATATTTATTATAAAAATTCTCACTTTCAAAACATTTCCTAAGAGAAATTTTACTTTATTTGCGACATGACATTCCAAATTGATCAAGTATTTTGTTGTTTAATTTTTAGAGAAATATGTCTGCGAAAGTTTATTTGAACAAAATATACTCGTAATTTATAGACATAAAATTAAAAATCATTACTCAAACAAATAATGAACATTCGGATAAAAGATACTTCCTTTCTCATCATCATCATCAATCTTCAACAATGATCAATTGCTTGTGATTAGTCTATTGCAAAGTTCTAAAGCCAAGTTCCTTTCTTCATCTCTAGCTAAACATTTAAGATTTGTGATATTATATATTTTGGTTCACATTTAATCTCTTAATCCAAAATGATATTATACATTATATTATCTGCTATAAATTCTTTTAACTCATTTTTCCATGATCAAATCTTATGCAAACTTCATTGGACATTTGTACTCTTGAATAACATTCAAACAATATACAATGAAGGTTCAAATAATTGTTGAAAATTAAAGGATTGCTTATAGTTTAAAGATGGTTAAAAAATTAAATAAGGTTTAAACATGGTTGAAATATGATTGTATAAGTCCAAATATGTTTGAACAAGTGGGCTCAAAATTGCTACCTCTCGATAATTTTGAAGAGAGTGTGATTTAAGTGTGTAATTTTCGAGGCAAATGGAATAGTAGATAAGACACTACCAGATTTCATCCTCATTTTGGTGAGGACTTTAGATGATTCCGTGTTTCCTATAGCAAGCATAATTAATTACCTCTTTCAATGCAGAGAGAGAACTTTCGATTAAGGCTAGTCGTTAGATCGCTAAATGCATAGCGTATAGTAAGAGCAATGTGAAGTTTTAGAATTTAGATTTAGAATTTATGAAATTCATCATTATTAGCTTAAAGCGGATTGTTGGGGGAATGATGATGTGCCCAATCTAGATCCCATGGTTCCATCATCCCGGTCATGTGGGGTACTAGTCCAGTTAGAGGAGGTAGTGAAATGATCCTTATCGCCGACATGTGTATGTTATCAAGAAATCCTTATAGACCTGGGATGATGTTTGTCTAAGGAGACATGCTTAAGTCTATCTTAGGTGACAGAGGAGCTTTGTGCCTATCAAATATACCATATGATTCATAACTCAAAGGACTGAGCCATTAAGGAACATAAGAGATTTAGTCGTGATCGTAATATAATGGTGTCATTTGGTGGCAACCATGTGATTAGAGGATTCTGATCGTAACCACATCATATGTGGAGCTTATCAACTGCATGTGAGAACACCGGGTCACACTCTTTCGATTATTTGAGTTTAAATATAGTAGTTTATTTGATTTGACATTAGCTCTTTTGTGAGCTAGAATTTTCTTAATCTATCATTCCCAACAAACGATGATGGATGAGTGGATGAGTTATTTGCTTTAAGTATATAAATGATAAATTTCATTTAGTTCATATGTTTTCCTTAGTTAAAATTTAGTTTTAAGATGAATTAATTTAAAGCTCAAATATCTTTTAATGATAATATCCTCTCTGGTTGAGATTTTCAGTCAACGAGGCCATCACCAAGGTAGACTTTGTCAACTCTACTTATTTGCTAGTAGAGGATCGGGTCTATGACTTGAATTTATAAACTTGCATTAGATACAATAACTTAAAAATATAAATAGTAGTAATCCTCTATGGTTGAGATTTTCAGTCAACACAGCCATCATCAAGATAGATCTTGTTAACTCTATTTATTTGCTAGTAGAGGATTGGGTCTATGACTTATGTGTAATTTAAATTCTTTAGGAAATTGATATCATAACAGACCTTGTCAACTCTATTGCAAATATAGAGGATGGGGTCTTATAATCTAATATAATTTGAGTTCATTTAGAAGTTCATCATTTAGTAGACCCGTCAATACTATTTCACACATAGAAGATTAGGCCTACTATGATCATATTCTATGGAGTCGAATACTTATATCTTTCATTGATTTGAATTAGCATATGAATACATTTATTAGCTTGTATGCATATAGTCATAAATGATTGAATTGATTTCATCATTTTCTCCCCCCTTTCTTTTTTTAACCCACGCAACATCCTTAGACACTAAGTTTAACTACTTAGTATAAGTGTTGGGGCCCATACGAGTGTATTTAAGAATGTCTTAATTAACGCCTTTTGTTCACTTGTAAGATGTGTAGCAAATTCGGTGATGTTAATTCCATTCATTTAAAAGCTTGCATAAGTTTCAAACATCTTGAATATGACATAGACTTGCTTCAAGAGACGTGTAATAGATTTGTACTCATTAATATATTTACACATATCTTTCAAAATTTAAGTTGAGCTATTGAAAATATCATGCTATTATATTTGCAAGCTCGCGTAAATTGAAATACTTAAATATTGTATAAAATTGCTTGAAAATGAATATAAAGAATTCACTTTACTTAAGTATTTACATGTTTCTTGAAGCTATAGATCCAAACGATAGTTTGATTTGTGGTTTTACATGAAAATTCAACTCCTCAAAAATACTTCAATGAATCAATGTAATATAATATTCAAGTTAATTCATTCTCTTTTTGAAGGTTCTTCATTTAGCTTGTTTCTTATTTTTATAATTGGTTGATTAATAAGACTATTTATTCTCATACCTTATGGATTTCTACATTCTTTTGAAATATTCTTAGATATTTCAAGCTTGTGAATAGATCAACCCATGCTATGAATATAAGTACCTCATCTCTTTTCAATTCAACCTTCAACTCCATAGATTCTCTCATGTGAATATTTGTTTTAATTAGGTATTATACCAAAACTTCAAGTGTTTGAATTGGAGTTATTTAAGTTATGATATGCATAGAAGCTTATTCAAACCTCCCACATTCATGGCTCCCTTAACGAAGTTCTATCGTCTTGATAACATATCATTAATAGACTCTTTGATTTCATAATTCACCAATTATTTGATTAAAATAATCATGAGTTATGGTGGAGTTCCATAAAAGTTGATTCATGCATATAAATAGAATGTATTTCCTTATTCTAAATTCATTATTTTCATTTGCCTTAATTTTCCCGTAGAGATTCTAAAGTTCAATTGCATTTCGTAAGATTTAATATTTTCATTTATCACTTATACTTCAATTTTTCTTTGAGTTTTGATTCAAGCTTGTTTATGTAAGTCATGGTGTTTTAAACAATTTTCATTTAAATTTAAGTCCCTAATTTCGAAAATCAAACCATTTGATCGAAAGATCATCATGCAACTTAAGCTTTTTGGCTTACTTGCACGCCTAATGAGCATGGCGGTGGTGTCTTTGTGCACACAATCTTCACACCCTATACCCATTAATTAGCAGTCTTGGTCTTGCGCAAGAACATATATAATTTTCACATATTTAAGCCTCATATTTTTTTTCCTAAGTCCCAGATTTTAACGAAATTTCAAAGAACATTTTGGCATGGGGACATTAACAATTTTGCTTTTCGGTCTAATGAACGTAAAGCGATTCACCACAAACTGTCTTCGTCACTATAATTTAATGGGCATTAGCGGGGTCTTGAAACCTGCATAAATAAGCACAAATATACAATTTTTTTTTACACATTCAAGCACCTCCCCACCTTCACCAACACCAACAATAATAATTTTGCATGAGTTTAGCTTGTAGGGATTGAATAAAAAATATTAGAGTGTTGATTATTTAGATTGAATAAGTGGAGGAAATGCTGAAAACCTAGAGAAGAACCTACCCGATGACGGCATTGCTTCTCGGTTTTTAAACACAAGGAAAGAGAGGCTATTTGGTCAGAATAATCTGGAAACCTAGAGGAGAATCCGCTTGATGACGATATTGCTTTTCGGTTTCTGTCGTTTACAAGGAAAGAAAGAGCGGCTGGTTGGCTGCAGGAATAATGGAAACGTCAGAAACCTAGAGAAAACCCGCCTAATGACGGTGTTGCTTCTCGGTTTTCGTCATTTACAAGAAAGGAAAGAGGGGTTATTTGGCCCCTGGGGTAGTGAAAATGTCAGAAACCTAGAGAAGAACCCGCCTAATGATGGTGTTGTTTCTTAGTTTTCGTCGCTTGCAAGGAAAGAAAGAGGGCCCGTTAGGCTGCAGGAATAACGGAAATGCCGAAAACCTAGAGGAGAACCCACCTGATGACAGTATTTTTTCTCGGTTTACGTCACTTGCAATAAAGGAAAGAGGGGCTGTTTGACTACAGGGGATAGTGGTGCATTTGTAGGGCGAACCGAGATTATGACTTCCAGACCTGCAACCTTCGCAGTAATAGCTTCTTGATAAACATTTATTATAAACAAGATTTGTATGGATTATCTACTCCAACATATTGAAATATCTCAAAGAAACTCCTTGCTTCTCATTTTTTCCCGACGGCAGTGTCAAAAAATCCACATAAATACTTTCTCAAGTCTCAGTGTGCAGTATTTCCAAAGATAAGCCTCTGAGCTTCTCTACTTCTACTGGAATATACGTAAATCTTGATGCCACTAGCATACCATCTTTCAAGAGCTTCAGGAACATCATCAAAAACAACGCCTTGCAATTCATTATTGTTATAGCTAGTTCTCCATATCTATCCTTGCAACTATTTCAGTGCTGTAATTTTTCTATCAGCTTTTATCATTGCCTCAACATTGGCTACTAAGGACTCAATTACTTCTTCTTTCCTAGCATCGTCAGGTGGAATAGGTGTGGAACCTGAAATACCCTTCTCCAAGTCATCCAGAACTTGGGCACACAATAGTTCAATGTCTTATTTCGTCTCCAGGCTGTCATATGTAGATGTCAAATGCTTCCGCACATTATCACGGGCATAGGGAAAAAGAATTTCTGTAACGAAAGATATTGGCGTTGTTGTCCTCTCAATGTCAAGTACAATGCATTTCCTTGATGGTATGGAGTGTTGAATAGCAAGTCCTGCGTTTGCATAAGCATCAAAGTTCCTTTTGCTTCCACTCTGATAAGATTTATTCTTAATTAGACCATGGTTTGGACTTGCCCAGTCAATTCTCAATTGATGAAGCTTAATTGCAGCATCAAATAGATAATGATAACTCTCTGCCAAAGTCTTGGCACTTATCCAAGAATCTCCCCAAACGCATATACCATGATTCCGCACAAGCACGGCTGTTGTCTTTGGATATGCTGAAATTCGAAACTCCTTTGAGAGGGGATTCATCATTGTTACTAGACATGACTCCATCCCATGGCTATGAATGACAGCCCCAACATTGCACATTTGATAGGCATGTCCTCAGGGATCATCATCTCCTTCTGTACGCCAGAAGGAGACATGACGATGAGTTGGTCGGGCTTAGGAATGGAATCGTCGTGTACCTTGATGGTGATATTACCGCCGGTACCAGAGACCCAACCGAGAGTGTAGAACTGCCTGCAGAGGTCAACAACTAACGCCCTAGTCTCCCATACATTTTTCTCCTCGAGGTAAGCCTGCGAAGAGAGCACAGGGATGTCGTTAGCCTCCGCCATCGCCCTTCACTTTTCGGTTCCTTCGTGCTGGACGGGGAGAAGAGCGGAGGCTTGAAGGAGCGAGCGAGACGAGAGAGCGAGAGGGCTTAATTTTTAAAATAGTTATGTGATTAGATAGGTTAAAAAAAATTTAAAAAAAATTAGTCGTTGCCTGCGGCGTTGGTGACTATCAGCGTCGCCAGACTATCTAATAAATAATTAAAAAAAAATAATGCGCGAGGAACGCCATCTCTCTGCCTCTCTCTGTCATGTAGGTCATTGGTATCTAATAAATAATTAAAAAAAAAAAAACGCAGGAATGTCTATCGCAGTCTCTCTCTCTCTTCACGCGACTAATAAATAATTAAAAAAAATAATGCGAGGAACGTCTAAGAACGCTCTCTCTCTCCTAATCAATCATGTCGTGATTATCTAATAAATAATTAAAAAAAAATAATGCGCAGGAACGTCTATCGTACGTCTCTCTCTCTCTCCTCATGCTTTAAAATCACGAAAAAATATATATACGTCTCTCTCTCTCCCGTTGTAAAATTACAAATATATATATATATATATATATATAAAATATATATTTATATAAATTTATTTAGTTATTTATATATTTAAATTATATAAATATTTTAAGTTATATAAATAATTTAAAATATTTAAAATATTTAAATAAATAATTAGTTATATATATATATATATTTAATTAGTTATTTATTTATTTAAAATATTTATTTATTTAAAATATATAATTAGTTAAATAAATAAATAAATAAAATTTAAATTTTATAAATATTTAGTTATTGAATATATTTATAAAATATTTATTTATTATATATATTTATTCCTTTCTTTATTTATTTATTAAAAATTATTTTTATATTTTTAATAAATAAATAGTTTTTAATAAAAAAAAACTAAATATATTAAAATAAATAAAGAAAGGAATAAATATATATAATAAATAAATATTTTATAAATATATTAAATAACTAAATATTTATATAATTTAAATTTTATTTATTTATTTAACTAATTATATATTTTAAATAAATAAATATTTTAAATAAATAAATAACTAATTAAATATATATATATAACTAATTATTTATTTAAATATTTTAAATATTTTTAAATTATTTATATAACTTAAAAATATTTATATAATTTAAATATACAAATGATTTTAAGAACGCTGATGGAGAGAGAGAGAGAGAGAGACGTATATATATATATATATTTTTCGTGATTTTAAGAAGCATAGAGAGAGAGAGAGAGAGAGAGAGAGAGAGAGACGTTCCTGCACATTGTTATTTTTTTTTAATTATTTATTAAATAAGACGATGACGTTAATGACCAACCTCAATACCGTCACTGATTGGACGTATTTTAAATTTTTTTTAGCGTGCCTAATCACATAATTAGTATTATAAACAGGCCTATTTTAAAAATTAAGCCGAGCGAGAGAGGTTTTGGTGTGTGCGCATAAATTTTCTTTTTTTTCAAGCTGCCTTCTTGTCTTCGGAGAAAAAAAATAGGGGATTAAGAGCCTTAATGATTGAGTAATTAGTTTTCTTATATATTTAGGTGAGATTTTCAAAATTTGAGCATAATTTCAAATGAAATTAAGGAGTATTTATGTAAAGAGTATAATCTGATCACTAATTCCTATTCATGCAAAAAAAAATTCTAATTTATTCATTTAATAATTGAAATTAAA
The DNA here is from genome assembly GCA_021442155.1 of Cymbidium sinense. Classification (NCBI taxonomy): domain Eukaryota; kingdom Viridiplantae; phylum Streptophyta; class Magnoliopsida; order Asparagales; family Orchidaceae; genus Cymbidium; species Cymbidium sinense. Next base: position 2,740,962 of record CM038232.1, read on the forward strand.
TCGAACTTTGTTTAATTAAATTGGATGTTTGATTTTTACAATATCACGTTAAAATTTTTGTGAATCTTGTCGAAATCAAATCCACATAATATGGGTATCGTTTCTAGGTAAATTCGACGTTCCAGATTCAACGGCGTAATCCGTTTCGTGATCGAAGGCCGTTTGATTAAAGTCGGTGATGAAACGAGTCAATTTTTGTTCAAAGTTCGGCGTCGCTTTCGCCGACATTCATGCAAACTCATCGAATTGGGCATACTCTTTGATAGGTTTCGATGTTTCAATAACGTGATCAATTTTGCGAACGTAGGTCGTTTGGGCATCATCGCAGCTTCCCGACCGGTATGCGTGGCGAATCGACGATTTCTTGATCGGTTGGCCGAATTATGCAATATGTATATTATGATCAATTTGACGTTAGAATTAGTCCGACTCAGACGTTTGGTAGTTTTGGTGGTATCGAGAGTATTTCGACTTTGATTTGGCGTTATATCGCGGGTTCGTTTGGCGCGACTTGGCGATGGAGCGTATATGTAACATGATTAAAACAATATTTGAGCAAGATTTGAACTTGATTTTCAATGATTTCAACTATAATTGAAAGAAAGTTTGATTAAGATTAAAATATGATTCAAAATGGTCTAATGTGCTTCAAATATGATTAAAATAAAGTTTAAATAAGTTCAATCAAGATATAAACATAGTTTAAACAGTATTTAATGGGTTTGAATATGACTAGAATAAGGTTCACATAAGCTCGATTAATTACTATACAGACATCATTATTTTAATTAAGCAAAGAGTTTTTACTTATATGGAGAATAATTAACTTATAATTTAGGGGATTTATATATACCATTCAAAACTTTGGATATTATATATCTAACACTAAAAGTTATATATTTACAGTTTTAACATCCTAAATTCATTAATAGAATATAAATATGACTTTTCGTTTTCTTCGCCTCCCTACTGTTATCTTCCTTCTCAATCATCTTCGACGATGTTACAGGACTACCAACACAATCAGCCGTTCACGTGAAAAAGAAGAAAAAAAACTTCTACTGGTATTTGGCCTGAATCACAAAGCTTCCAACTTAAGCTGACGCTAGGCCCCATTCCCTGCACATGGCGTGGCGGTTGTGTGGCCCGCGAAGGCTTCAATTCCGCCACCACCTGCAATCGTAAGCTCGTCGATGCTCGTTACTACATGGCGGGCTTCGAGCATGAATATGGCCTTCTCAACGCCACAAGCTCCGAAGCAAAATTTTGTTTCCCCTGCGACCGCCTCAGCCACAGTACTTGATATGATGCTCAAAATACCGCTAATCAAAGTCCGAATCTTAATATCAAAAGCGACGATTTGAGTCACCGATCAAGATAAGACTGAAATATCTCTTTGGGATATCAATTACATCCCAAAATAGCTCTTAAATATAGAGTGTTTATAGTAGAGTCAAATGGTCGGATCTAAGATCTCATAATTCGACTTCATTTGGGCATCCAAATGCTCAAAATACATCAAATGATCGAAGGAACCATTCTAAGCCGTCCGATCAAGAGGAGGCGGACTTTGCATAAATTACGCGCCCTCCTCCCATCTATAGAACTCTATCCCTCACATGAGGAGGGAAGCCGGGAAGAGGCTGAAACAAGTGAAGAAGATCCGCTCAGCGGTCGTCAACCGCCACCGCACGGTGATCCTTGCCGTCAATCGCAAACAAGGAAGAGGAAGAATCCAAACAAGGAAGAGGAAAAGCCTAAGCAGGAGGAAGAAGAAGCTCGAAGATCCTCCAAGCAAGTCACCATATCGCCGGTCATCCACATCATCGCTAATTGTCCATCTCCACCAGCAACTATTACAACTGATCATTGTTACGGTTGTTGGTCCTCTCTCATATGCACGTAATCCCAATCGGGAAGACTTTGTACTTTAAACGGATACATAGTGGAAGCTTTTTTTTCTTGGAAAGCCCTGATTTTCCCTCTTTTGAGGTTTTCCACGTTAAAATTGCAGGTGTCTCTTGTTGGCTCATTAATTACGTGTTATTGTCTTTGGACTAATCGACAAGGCTAAAGCGTAAACTTTCACTCTACCGCGACTGATTTTCTAGCACGCAAGAGTACCCATACCGCATCCACTATCGTCGACTCGTCATACGGAAATGCTGCCTACCTCGGCCGCCTCGGCTACGATGGAGGAGCGGAGTGGCGTGAACTGAGCCACAGAGCCAAGTAGATCATAGCACTCTACGTGCAAACTGAAGAAATCATAAGAGAGAGAGAGAGGCATGAAAAATAAATGAGGAATGAAAATAGGCCTGTAAATTTTCATTAAATATTTTAAATAATTATATTAATTAAAAAAATTAATAAAATCTCTCTCTTTCTCTCTCTTTCTCTCTCTTTCTCTCTCTATCCGTAATTCCTAAAATCATCAAAAAAAAATTTAAATTCTGCCACGGACGATTGGCGTCATTGTGGACACACTTCGGCGCCAATCGTCCGTTAAACGGACGACTAGGCCTATTTTCATAAAAAAAAAAAATTTTAAGTCTAAATTGTTAATTAAGATTAAGATTATGCCTAATTTAAAAATAACTCTAAGAAGGGGGCAGGTTTGTAGGTATGGACCTTACATAGGATGGCAAGTTGTAGGTAGAGAAAGGTTACGCAGGTAATGATGAGTGCGAAGTCACGCCAAACGAGAACTGAGGCGTTGCTGGATGCCTGCGAGGGAGAAGTGGAGAGGAGGCGGAGCTCGGAGTCTTGGAAGTGGCACTCACCGAGAATGTCGTCGGCGTCATATATGATGTTCTCGAGTGTGTCTGGTCCATTTACAAATATTGACGGCGCAATTTTTTTTCTTTTTGAGGTCGTAAGCCTTGCTGCGCAGCACGTTCATGGTGTCTTGGAGTTCTCTGGCACTTGCAGCCGGTGGACAGAGGCGATCAAGAATCTTGATGAGCCAAGGTCGCCGGCATAGAAGAGACGATTTTTTTTTTTTCACGTGAATGGCTTATTGTGTCGGCAGTCCTCGCTATAACATAAGAGAAAATATTACGTGCGAAATCTGGACGCAGCTTTATATCCAAATGTCAATCACTATGCAACACATGTTCAGTATTAAAATATGACTTTATTTTTACTTAACAACACTGTAACTTGACGACGCCTTAACGACGCTTCGTTAACTCGGCCAGCCCAAGTCCTAAAATAATAGAGAAACACGTTAATCGTGAGAGAAATTTAAAAGTAATATATAAATAGATTTATGACATAATATAAGCTCAGAGAGTGAAACAAAAAATCTCATTTCATTTTTTAGAAAGAATGTGAAGATGGAAGCAATTTGAAAGTTGTGATATTACCAATTTAGCGGATGATGTATTAAATAAAAATACATCTGTAAATTTTCTCAACCGTTTTATATATATAATTTTTTTAGAGTTTGTTAGTGATATTCTTTAAAATTCTTTTATGTAATATATTTCCTACGCTATTTGAAGTTATTTGCAAGAGGACTTTCTTTAGTTTTAGGTATTTTGCATGTCTTGTACGTGCTCTCATGAGTACTCCATTTTATTTTTTTTTTCAGCTATTTAACCCTGTTTGGAGCTAATATGTTTAGTAGATGCTTTTACAAGCAGTTTGGAGGCTGATTGGTTAGTTTTTAGAGTTGTTTTGCATATATACTCTTTGTACTCTCAAGAGGATACACCTTATTTTTTTAATTTTTTTAACTGTGGGGCATGTCATATGTTTACCATAACCTAATGTAAGATGTTTTGAGATGTTTTATGAAGAATTTGTTAGTTTTTGGAGCTGTTTTGTATGTGTATTATTTATACTCTCATGAGAGTACACCTCATTTTTTCAAAAATTTTAACTGTGGGGCTTGTAATTTATTTACCATAACTTATTGAAAGATGTATGGAGATGTTTCATGAAGAATTTGTTAATTTTATGGGTTATTTTGTAAGTGTACTCTGTATTCTCATGAGAGTACACATCATTTTGTCAAATTTTTTAACTATGGGGCTTGTCATATGATTACTATAATATATTGTAAGATATTTGGAGAGGTTTCATGAAAAATTTACTAGTTTTAGGAGTTGTTTTGCATGTGTACTCTCTATACCTCAAGAGACATTTCCCCATTTATTCAATTTTTTCAACTACGGGTTTGTCATATTTAGATATCCCATCAGAAGATGTTTGAATGTGTTTCATGAAGAATTTATTAGTTTGTTTGTTTTGTAAGATGTTACTCCTCAATGAGGTATACTATTTTTCTAAAATTTTAATTATGGGGCTTGTCATATGTTTAATATATCCCATTGTAATATGTTTGAAGGTGTTTCATGAAGAATTTTTTTCATTTTTAGGTTATTTTACATGTGTACTTTGTGTACTCTCATGAGGGTACACCCTATTTTTAAAATTTTTAATTGTGGGGCTTGTCATATATTTATTATATTCCATTGTAATCTATTTAGAGATGTTTCAAGAAAAATTTGTTAGTTTTTGGAGCTATTTTACATGTGTACTCTGTGTACTTTCATGAGAGTACACCCCATTTTTTTAATTTTTGTAATTATGAGCTTATCATATATTTAATATATCTCATTGTAATCTGTTTGGAGATATTTCATGAAGAATTTTCTAATTTTTTGAGCTATTTTGTATGTGTACTATATGTACTCTCATGAGAGTACACCCTATTTTTCTAAAATTTTCAATTATGGGGCTTGTCATATGTTTGCTATATCTCATTGTAATCTGTTTGAAGATATTTCATGAAAAATTTGCTAATTTTTGGAGCTATTTTGTATGTGTACTCTTTATACTCTCATGAGAGTATATCACATTTTTTCAATTTTTTCAATTATGGGGCTTGTCATATATTTAGTATATCCCATTATAAGATGTTTGGAGATATTTCATGAAGAATTTTTTGATTTTTGGGACTATTTTATATGTGTACTTTGTGTACTCTCATGAGGGCACACCCCATTTTTCTAAAATTTTTAATTGTGGGGCTTGTCATATGTTTACTATATCCCATTATATTCTGTTTGGAAATATTTCATGAAAAATTTGCTAATTTTTTGAGCTATTTTGTATGTGAACTCTCATGAGGGTACACCCTATTTTTTCAATTTTTTCAACTATGGGGCTTGTCATATGTTTAGTATATCCCATTGTAAGATGTTTGGAAGTGTTTCATGAAGAATTTTTTAGTTTTTAAGTCTATTTTGCATATGTACTCTATGTACTCTCATGCTCTCATGAGAGTACACCATATTTTTTAAAAAATTTTAATTATGGGGCTTGTCATATATTTATCATAACCTAATGGAAGATGTTTGAAGATGTTTCATGAAGAAATAACTAGTTTTAGTATTTTTTGTATGTGTTCTCTTTCACTCTAAGACATTTTTTTTTCAAAATTTTAACTATAGGGCCTGCAATTTGTTTACCATTACCCATTAGAAGATGTTTGAAGATGTTTCATGAAGAATTTACTAGTTTTTGGGATTATTTTGCATGTGTACTTTACGTACTCTCATGAGAGTACACTCCATTTTATCTAAAATTTTTAATTGTCGGGCTTGTCATATATTTACTATATCCCATTGTATTATACTTGGAGATGTTTCATGAAGAATTTCTGATTTTTTTGAGTTATTTTGCATGTGTAATTTGTACTCAAGAGTACACCCTATTTTTTCATTTTTTTCAACTATGGGGCTTGTCATATGTTTAGTATATCCCATTGTAAGATGTTTGGAGGTGTTTCATGAATAATTTCTTGATTTTTGGTGTTATTTTGCATGTGTACTCTATGTACTCTCATGAGGTATATCCCATTTTTCTAAAATTTTTAATTGTGGGGCTTGTCATATATTTTTTATATCCTATTGTAAGATGTTTGGAGGTGTTTCATGAAGAATTTCTTAATTTTTAGTGCTGTATTACATGTGTACTCTCATGAGGATACACCCCATTTTTCTAATAATTTTTAATTATGGGTCTTATCATATGTTTACCATATCCCATTGTAATATATTTGGAGATATTTCATGAAGAATTTACTAATTTTAGGAGCTATTTTGCATGTGTATTATCATGAGAGTACATCCCATTTTATCAATTTTTTCAATTATGGGCTTATCATATGTTTAGTATATCCCGTTGTAAGATGTTTGGAGGTGTTTCATAAAAAATTTCATAGTTTTTGAGACTGTTTGCATCAAACATATTTATGTCTGCGCAGGTGAATGAGGTAAATGACCGATGTGATGATGAAGCCGTTATGTCTAACGACCTAATTGTGGGGAAACTTCTTGGCATCACTGTTCACAATGAAAAAGAGGCATATGCATTATACTGTGATTATGCACATCAAACTGGATTCAGTGTTAGGAAGGATTATACTAGTTATTGGCAAAACTCAAAGAAATTGAAATTAAATGATTTTTTATGTGCAAAAATAGGTCTGAAGAAAGCTGTCAATTTAAACTGCTCGGTCAAATTCCAGAAAATAGATAGGAGGAGTAGTTGTCCGACCATGATTAGATTTTCTATTGATTTAGATAGGAATTGAAAGGTTAAAAAAATGTATAGGAAGTCAAAATCATTCATTGGCAAAGTCGAGTGACATACATCTTCTCAGATCATATAGAGACATCAACGATGAGAAGGCGGTTGTGTTGAAGTCAATGACAGAGCCCGGAATTCGAGCAACTAATGCATTTAGTTATCTAAGTGAGAAAGTTGGTGACGTGGAGAATATTAGCTTCACAAAATGAGATGCTTTCAATTTCATCTAAAAAGAGAGAAGATCAAGGATTGCGAATGGTGATAATAATGCATTAATACAGCTATTCAAGGAAAGGCAAGCGAAGGATGGGATGTTTGCATGGGATGTCCAAGTTAATGAGTCAGACAGCTTGGTTAATTTTTTTTGGAGCAATGGCATGTGAAGGATAAAATATGATTATTTTGGAGATGTCATAATTTTTGATACAAACTATCGACTCAATAAATATAATCTTGTCTGTGCCCCTTTTGTTGGAGTGAATTATCACTAACAAAATGTCTTATTTGGAGCAGCCTTTCTATCAGAAGAGATAATTGAGTCATTCATATGACTATTTAAAATATTTCTTTGGTTAATGAGTGGCATGCATCCTATAACAATATTCACTAATCAAGATCAGACAATGGTGAGAGCTATCAAAATTGCATTATCGCATACTTGCCATAAGTTATGCTAATGGCATATTTCAAAGAAAGCTCCTTCGAAGGTACATTGCTTTAATAGTAATAAGACAGTATAAAGTCTCTTTTATACATGCATGAATAAGTGTGACTCACAAGAAGAGTTTGAGCAAACTTGGTTTACCATGCTAGAAGAAGACAATTTGCATGATCATACATGACTGTCTGAGCTATATAAAATTAGATACAAGTGATCCACTGCATTTTGCAAAGACTCATTCTATATGAGTATCTTGTCAACGCAACATAATGAGTCCACGAATAATGTATGTCATAGAATCTCTAAACTAACAAGGTCAATCACCGATTATTTCTTGGGATTGGGAAGGTTATTGACATATGATGATGGAATGAATATAATAAAGATTTCAAGTGCAAATAACAATTGTTCTTGTTAATGCAAATAATTTGAAAGCTTTATATTTTACACAAGAAAGATTTATACAATGTTTGAAGAAGAATTTTGAATGGAGTTGGAGGATTACCAAAAATGTGTCGACAATCCCTGAGTATTTGGTGAGAAACTTAGAGAATAAAAGTGCTTCAAAATATGGACACCCATTTCGACAAGATATGCCTAAATGTAACTTGTAGTTGTAAAAAATTTGAAATGATGGGAGAGTGATTTGTACTTGCGCATCGAGTTCTTAGTCGAAGATATTATCGCATTGAGAAGTATCTTCTCATGCGATGGTCAACTTGAGCAAAAGGGATATCTACTTTGATATACAGGAACTTAAAGATGTGCAAAGCAATGATGGAAAATGAAGCGACATTATTTTTTTAGAACATTAGTCGATATGCATATCAAATAAGCAGGGCAAGGTAATAAGAAAACTAAGGTATATCTTTGGGATCCTTAAAAAAATTATCTGATAATGTCGACTTTATATTATGTGAGAATTCACCTCCAACTGATAAAACACCTAAGAAGAAGAATTCAACCATAATAGATAAATGAAATGACTTTTTAAATGATCCAGTTAAGCAGCGGCCAAAAGGTGTTTCAAATGCAAGGCTAAAGGAATATTGGGAGAGAAACAAGAAAGCCAAGAGTAATTTTCTATATGTCTATGAAGTTATAATCTTTAAATATTGCTTTTAAACTTTAAACCATTATATTTTTATTATTACAGAGACCAAAGAACAACCTGCGAGGGGTGGAGACCATGTAAGGTCACCCATTGCAACACTTTTTTCTGTTATACCAAAGTGCTTTTTAGAGGTATGCATGAAAAACCCTTCATTCATGTTCTTACATATCAGTAACTGATATGATGTTCTATTCTTGGAATTTAACTCAAGCTCAATAATCAATCAGTCGGCTGAAGGGTACACTAAGCTGATGATGGATATCATTACAGGAAAACATTTTAATGCGTGATATCATTTAGTTGTCATGTGTTCTTTGATTGTACAAACTTTAATGTCAATTTGACTAAAAATGTGTCAATTAGGAGATACTATGTTGTACTTGGAGGGTAGTCTTTGTACTTTGACTTCTGTTGGTTATGTTTTTAATGTGCTGGTGATATTCGTAGTAAAACCCATTCCATAGAGTTTGCATTGTATTACCAAAATTTACTGAACATTTTATCTCCAAACAGGCAAAATAACCTCCAAACAGCTTGCATTTGCATATACTAAATTTTTTATCTATAAACAGGGTGAAACTTCTAACAGAAAAGGGGAAAATGGGGTGTACTCCTAGGATAGTACAGAGAGTATACGTAACAATAACCCCTAAAACCAGCAAAACAACCTCCAAATAGCTTGCATTTGCATCTACTAAATATTTTATCTGCAAATAGGGTAGAACATCTAACAGAAATGGAGAAAATGAGGGTACTCTCATTAGAGTACAGAGAGTACACACGCAAAGCAGCTCCAAAGCTCCTCCAAGCAGCCTTCAAACCGCTTGTAATGACATCAATTAAATATTTGAATGAAAGAATGGGTAGAAATGCTGAAAAAAACTCAAAAAAGCAGGTGTACTCTCATGAGAGTACATAGAGTACAGATGCAAAATAACCCCAAAAATCTACCAAGAAGCCTCCAAAATGCTCACAATGGCATCAATTAAACATTTCATCCCTAAATAGGGTAGAATTTCTAAAAAACTGATAAAATGGGGTGTACTCTCTTAAGAGTACATAGAGTATACATGCGAAGCAGCTCCGATAATCCAGCAAGTATCCTCCAAATAGCTTGTAACTCTACATAAATTTTCTTAATTCTTATAAAATTTTCATTGTTTACGGAAAAGAAGATATAAAAAATATTAAAACTAATATCACAATTAGGTTCAAAAGAGAATTTTCTTAATTTTAATAGAACTTTCAACTATGTTTTAGCTTGCTGAGAAAAATAATGAATAATATTTAATAAATTATTAGAATATATCATATTGTAACATTGAGTTTCGGTAAATGGTAATGCTCTTATACTATTTTCCATTTAAAAAAAGCTGAAAAGAAAATAAAATAAAGCATGATTTTAAGTTCGAATTCAAATTATTAGGAGTAAATGAAATTGCTCTTAACACCCACGTACTTTATAAAGCATGATTGCAATGATTGTAAGTTTGGACCTGAACTATTTTGAGTAAACATTAATGTTCTTATCACACACATATTTTATAAAGTATTATAGGAATGATTTTAAATTTGGATCTGAATTATTCTGAAAGGGCTGAGACTTACCTATTTCAGTAGAGAAAAACTCAAATTTATATAAAATTTTTAATTCTTATATTTTTTTTACTTATTTCAGATTAGTCAAATTTAAACTTCGAAGTAATTATAGCCAAAAAAAAGTATATACAAGTGCTTTTAAATATTTTCATCATAAATTTGTTATTTTGTATTTAAAATTTTAATTAATTAGTTTATTTGCACCATATCATTTATTTTTATTTTTACAAAAAAAGTTTATTTTCAGGAATTTTCAAAATATTTTCTAGGTTATGTAAATATTTTTAAAAATAACAATTTTACCTTTGATCATTGCTAGATATCATTATTGTATAAAAATAATTTATTTAATATTTATTAAAACTTCAAATACATTTTTACCATGTCAAAATTATTTTATTTGAAATTACAATTAGTTTCAAATAAAATAGAAAATAAAACTCGTCCAGAATGATCCCCTAAATCCACTGGAATGCTTGTCGAAAGCTACTGAAATTAAACTAAAAACCAATTAACATTTCAATTATATAGGAATTTCATAATAGAGTAATAATATATCTTTAAAAATTCTGGTCGTAATGAATTTTAGAATTATAAGAAAATACGGTGTACTCTCATGAGAATACACAAAGTACAGATAGAAAACTGAACCAAAATGCAACCAATCAGCCTCCAAATAGCTTGTAATGGCATCTGCTACACATATTATCCCCAAATAGGGTAAAAAAACTGAAAAAAATATGAAAATTGGGTGTCCTCTCATGAGAGCACACAAAGTACAGATAAAAAACTAAACCAAAAAGTAACTAATCAACCTCCAAACTGCTTGTAATGACATCTATTAAACATATTATCTCCAAACAAGGTTAAAAAGCTGAAAAAATAGTTTCTAATGGCATCCATAAACACACCACATAGTTATATTTCTAAAGCAATTCATTTTCAGCACAATAAACTTCTTCAATTCAACATTTTTCAGCTCAGTTTTTTCATACCTAAATAGAAAATAGCGTAAGCGAACTCAACCCTGAAGCAATTCATTTTCTTTGATCAATCTTGGTGGTCAGCCCAATCCACTGGAGGTTTGTTGATCGCTGCCTCCATGTATTTACACACAAACATCTCACAATCAATATTATTTTCTTGGACTGGTAGCCCATTGATCATTTCAATTGGCCATTCTATAGGATCGTTCTGAAAAGCTTGGCCAGCATATTCGATGATTAATTTGATCTAAAGAGTAAAAAATAAAGTCAAGAATTATGCACAAAGTATGTGCTTTAGGCAAACTGAAAATGAGAACAATTCTTACAATATCAAGAAGAATGACCTTATGAGCTGGGTTTGGTAATGAGTCATAAAAATACCAAGCCCTTTGCTTAATATGTCCTACCAATAATGTCCAATGCTGATTATTTATAACTGGAAGGAAGAGTAATTCATCCCTTGAAACACTATCTGCAATAACATGCTAGATGACATTTTTCTTTCCTTTAGTAGGCCATATTTAGCATAACTCCGCAAAAGTCAAGAAAAAGTTTATAATTAGTAGCTTCTAACTATCTAAACTAGAAATGGATCGTATTACCCAAAATTTCGTGCAGTAGCTCACCCAGTGTAGGCATGAAACATACAGATAGGAGACAAATAGCCTAGGACAGAGAGTATACTTCTCGGCCAGTAAAAAGGTGATGGCATCAATGTGTGCATCTGATAGATACTGATCTCTCAACAACTCATCAATCTGGCCTCGTGCAATGATGATATTCCCAACCGCGAATATGCTATCACTCCTGCATGTGAGAAGCATGAGAATGTGAGTATTACTAAATGAATATGTGATTTTATGTATATAGGAATGAGATAAAGTAAAAAATGACTTGCTTATCCTTGAATCGGGAGCACGAGGTGTCAATGAGCTACAACATTGGCTTGGGCAGGACATCTCTTGATGAGAAGTCAACAATATCATATGCCTCAGCTGGCTGCAAGAAAATTAATGATGAAAAAAATTAGTGATGAAGAGCTAGATTCATTGTGAATTAAAGGTGAATCTTCTAAGATGAAGAATACCTCCGCCTGATGTTCCTCAACCACCACGACAGTAGTCATTGGTTCATTCACTCATAATGGAACATCTTTGTTAACTTACATAAAAAATTAGTGAAATCAGCTTCTATTATGTTAAACTAAAAGGAAGGTAAAGTAATACCTCTTCTGTTGTTAGCACATCCTATATGGAGGCTACCATATAAGTTATTTTGCTGTGTGACTTCCTGTACGTTTGTGTGAAGGGGGAGGACACATCTTTTCTCTTCCTTAGTTGCCTAGCCTTCACACCACATTCAATGCTACCTAGTAAAGGTTGAGCAGCATCTTCATGTTCAGTGGAAACCTCCATTGGAGCTTCCCTAGTGGAAGCCTCCACAGGAGCTTCCCCTGTGGTAGCCTACATAGGTGTTGCCCCTGTGGTAGCCTCCTCAAGAGATTCCCCTATGGTAGCCTCCATAGGAGCTTCCCCATGCAAGGACCCTTCTGCCAAGCAACCATCGCCTCAATAACAACTACCCGCAAATCAATTCCATCAATTCTCTCAATTATTGATGCTTCAAAACATAATACTCTTCCCCCATGGCCCTGAAACCTGCAAGTATCTTATTTATCACAAAGCTTTTTAGATGGGTACTAGTAGATATCAGTCTAAATGCATTGGAAGGGGGAGAATATCGAGGAGAGACGTATGGAGATTCAGTGGGGACTCCACTCCTTGGACTTGGAATGGGCTGCTATCAGGCTCGACATGGGTTGTCTGTTGGATAGGGGGCACTGTTTCAAGGAGCCAGGTCTCCTCCTCTGATATGTCCTCAAATGAAAGGCATACATGTGTTACACCAATAAAAAAATATGATGATTTATAATATGAATAAATACATTATGAGATAAATAAAGTGAGTTTATTTTGCATCACCTGATGTCCTTCCAAAATACTGAAGGAATCATTTGCAAACTTTATTTTTGGCCATCATAACATACGTGGCTTTGTACAATGAAAGGGTGGCCATATGATGCTTATGTGCTATGTCGCTTAGATTTACAATGATTATTTATATAACTTAACTTCAATACATAAAATAATATAAATCTGAAGATGTAGAACATACCATTAGAAGAGTGACAATGCCACTCATGTACCTGGGTACCTTATGTGTCAAATTTTTTGATGTTATACCATCAAATTATGAAACTAGTAAGCCCGAGATGGCCTTTAGCCAATTGTAATCAACAAATCTCTCTATGTTATCGGTATAGGCTATCAATTCTGACACCACAATATAATTGTGATATATAAAAAATATTTAAAAGTAAAAACTGTATGTACAACTGCACAAATTGTGCTGCAGTCAACAAACGATCCAAATTCTCAAGTTTATTCTTAAAATCCACTGAGCTGAACTTCTAAAATGGGGATTTCTGCCATATGACCTTCTCCTCTCTGTTTGACATCCCTATAATTAATGCAACTTCATTAGGGGTGAAAGGAATGCATTGACCACCAAAATAGAATGACTGCTTCTCTATATCCCAACAAGACATAATTGAAGTGATGTCAGCTGAGTCTTGCTGAATTACATGCATCCTAATCAATTGATGCAAATGCAACATTCTTAAAATGTCAAGAACTTCATCAGTAAAACGTGCTAAAATAATATCAAACGCTGCTCTAATGCTGGTTGACCTGCATTTGAAAGTTATCCTTTCCCAGATATTTTAAACTTCAAAAATGAAAAGTCAATTAATGAGAACAGTATCAGCACAATAGAGGCCAAGAGAGTACACATGCAAAATAACCCCTAAAACTAGCAAATTTTTTATGAAATCTCTCAAAAGAGATTATAATAGGATATAGTAAATATATGACAAGCCCCATAGTTAAAAAAACTGAAAAAATAAGGTGTACACTCATGAGAGTACAGAGAGTACACATGTAAAATAACCTTAAAAATCAACCAATCAGCCTCCAAACTACTTTTAAAAGCATCTACTAAACATATTAACTCCAAACAGGGTTAAATAGCTAAAAAATTATGAGAAAATAGGGTGTACTCTCATGAGAGTATAGAGAGTACATATGCAAAATTGCCTCAAAAATCAACCAATTAGCCTCCAAACTGTTTATAGAGGCATCTACTAAACATATTATCTACAAACATGATTAAAAAGCTGAAAAATAATTGAGAAAATGGGTTATACTCTCATGAAAGTACAGAGAGTACAGGTATAAAATTGAACAAAAAAATAACCATTTAGCCTCCAAACATCTTGTAAAGGCATATACTAAACATATTATCCCCAAACTGGTTAAAATATTTCAAATAAATGAAAAAAATGAGATGTACTCTCTTGAGAGTACAGAAAGTACAAATGCAAAATTGAACTAAAAACCAACCAATCAGCCTTCAAATATTTTGTAGAGGCATCTACTAAATATATTATCTCCAAACATGATAAAAAACCTAGAAAAAAATGAGAAAAAGGGATGTACTCTCATGAGACTACTGAGAGTACAAGTATAAAATAGCCCAAAAAACTCACCAAGCAGCCTCCAAACTGCTTGTACATGCATCTACTAAACATATTATCTCCAAACTGGGTAAAATAGCTAAAATAAATAAGAAAATGGGGTATACCCTTATGAGAGTACAGATATTATACATGCAAAATAGCTCCAAAAATCAGTAAATTCTTCATGAAACCTCTTTAAACATCTTACAATAGGTTATGATAATCATATGACAAGCCCCATAATTAAAATTTTTGAAAAAAATGAGTATACTCTCATGAGAGTATAGAGAGTACACATGCAAAACAATATCTAAAATCAACAAATTCTTCATGAAACATCTCCAAACATCTTTCAATAGGATATACAAAATATATGATAAGCCCCACAGTTAATAAAACTGAAAAAATAACATATACCCTCATGATAGTATAGAGAGTACATATGCAAAACAGTCCTAAAAACCAACCAATCAGCCTCCGAACTGCTTGTAAAGGAATCTACCAAACATATTATCTTCAAACAGGATAAAAAAGCTGAAAAAAATGAGAAAATGGGGTGTACTCTCATGAGAGTATAAAGAGTACAGATGTAAAATTATCTCAAAAACCAACCAATAGCCTCCAAACTGCTTGTAGAGGCATCTACTAAACATATTATCTCCAAACAGGATAAAAAAGTTGAAACAATGAGAAAATAGGCTACACTCTCATGAGAGTACAGAGAGTACATGTGTAAAACAGCCCCAAAAACCCACCAAGTAGCCTCCAAACTGCTTGTATAGGTATCTACTAAACATATTATCTCCAAACTAGGTAAAATAGCTGAAAAAAAAAGAGAAAATGGAGTATACCCTTATAAGAGTACAGAGAGTACACATAAAAATCAACTTCAAAAACTAGCAAATTCTTCATGAAACCTTTCTAAATATCTTACAATAGGTTATAATAATCATATGATAAGCCCCATAATTAAAAATTTTGAAAAAAAATGAGATGTATTCTCATGAGAGTACAAAGAGTACACATACAAAACAGCTCCAAAAACTAACAAATTTTTCATGAAATCTCTCCAAACAGATTACAATGGGAGATATTAAACATATGACAAGGCCTATAGTTAAAAAAATAAAAAAAAATAAGATGTACTCTCATGAAAGTATAGATAGTACACATGTAAAATAATCATAAAAATCAACCAATCAGCCTCTAAACTGCTTGTAAAGGTATCTACCAAATATATTAACTCCAAATAAGGTAAAATAGCTAAAAAATTGAGAAAATGGGGTGTACTCTCATGAGAGTACAGAGAGTACGGATGCAAAACTTTTTCAAAAATCAACCAATCAGCCTTCAAATTATTTGAAAAGGCATTTACCAAACATATTATCTCCAAACAAGATAAAAAAGCTAAAAAAAATGAGAAAATAGAATGTACTCTCATGAGAGTACAGAGAGTATAGATGCAAAACTATCTCAAAAACTAACCAATCAGCCTCCAAACTGCTTGTAGAGGCATCTACTAAACATATTATCTCCAAACAGGATTAAAAAGCTGAAAAAATGAGAAAATGGGTTGTACAGAGAGTACAAGTGCAAAATAATCCCAAAAACTAGTTAAATCTTCATGAAACCTCTCCAAACAAATTACAATGGGATACAGTAAACATATGACAAGCTCCATAATTGAAAAAAGTAAAAAAATAAGATGTACCCTCATGAGAGTACAAAGAGTACACATTCAAAATAACCTCTAAAATTAGTAAATTCTTCATGAAACATCTTCAAACATCTTTCAGTGGGATATACTAAACATATGACAAACCCTATAGTTGAAAAAACTGAAAAAAAATAGAGTGCACCCTCATGAGAGTACAGAAAAAACACATATAAAATAGCCCAAAAAATTAGCAAATTCTTCATGAAACATCTCCAAACATCTTTCAGTTGGTAATGGTAAACATATTGCAAGCCCCATAGTTAAAAATTATGAAAAAATGAGATGTACTCTCTTGAGAGTACAAAGATTATACATGCAAACCATCCTCAAAAGGTAGCTATTTTTTCATGAAACATCTCCAAACATCTTCTATTAGGTTATGGTAAACATATGACAAGCCCTATAGTGGAAAAAATTGAAAAAAATTAGGTGTAATCTCATGAAAGTACAGAGAGTACACATACAAAATAGCCCCAAAAATCATCAAATCCTTCATGAAACATCTCAAAACATCTTACAATGATATATACTAAACATATGATAAGCCCCACAGTTAAAAATTTTGAAAAAAATAGCGTGTACTCTCATAAGAGTACAGAGAGTACACATGTAAAACATCTCCAAAAATTAGCAAAATAATCTCATTTCCTTTAAAGAACTCAAATGTTCCAAATGTGCTCCTATTCGACGGTGAGAACAACTGTGAAAACTCTAAAATCATTAAAGTTCAAAAATGCAGAAAGAAATACCTCGTACAGTAGCCTATAATACCTCAATTTTTAATGTCCTAGATTTAGCAAATCTCTGAGAGAAGGTCGGACGCACGCCGGGAGAGAGAGAGAGAGAGCTGAGGAAAATTTCTGCACAAAAATGAAATCCCTAAAATGTTTTATGGTGAAGAATCTGGAATGATGCATGTAATATTTTCTCCCCCCGCTGTTTTAACAGGCCGAGCTGGGTTAATGTTAACGGCGTCGTTAAGGTGTCGTCAAGTTATAGCGTTATTAAGTAAAAAAAGTAATATTTTAACACTGGACACATGTTGCGTAGCAATTGGTGTCCGGACATAAAGCTACGTTCGGACTCCGCACGTAATATTTTCTCGTAACATAGTCGGAGATAGTTGAGAAGAGGGAAGATAATGAGAGGGAGGCATATAGAATAGAAAGTGGTATTTATATTATATTAATAAATTTGGGGTGTTAAAAATGTAAATATATAATTTTAGGTGTTGGATATATAATATCCAAAATTTTGAGTGATATGTATGCAAATACCCCTATAATTTATTCTTTATGTATGATTATTTAAATTACATTGTTCTATCAAATTAATAAAAAGAAATTTATAAGTCCATTTTACATACTTGTACTTAGCTTGTCCCAAATAGAGTTATTAAGAAAAAAAATAGCATTTTCATATTAAAGAAAAAGCATGAGAGATAGCATAAATACATTCAACTCAAGATTAGTCTTATTACGTGCTAAACTGTTGCGTGCTAGAGAACCAATTGCGGTAGAATAAAACTTCACGCCTTAGCTTCAATGAAAAATCCAGCACATATGCAAATAGTTGAAAACAAAATAAGGAACTGCAGAATTTTTACGTGAAAAAAACTCCTGGAACAGAGTAAAAAATCACGGGGCCTAACCCAGTAAAAATCTTCCACTATGTATCTATTTTGGAGTACAAAGTTTTTCGATGAGATTATGAATTATATATGAAAGCCTAACAATGGGAATCCAATCAGTAACAACTTATGCGATAGTGGTTAAAATATCAGCTGTTTGGCACGGATGGTGAACAACGGCCACATAAATGACTTTGGTCGGCGGTGGTGATGACCGGTGGAGATGGCCGGCAATGATGGCTGGTGGTAGTCAGCGGTGGTGGTTGATGACGATGATGATTGATGGTGATGGTTGATGGCGACGAGGACCGCGGCGAGCGGTGAGCCGAATGGTCGATGACCGGTGATTGTGGTGACCGACGCAGAGGCGGGTTTAGCGGCTGACGGCGGTGATCGGCGACCGACGATGGTGGTCGGCGACCGACGATGGTGGTCGGCGATCGACGATGGTGATCGGCAATCGCCGAGTGCACGACTTGGAGGATTTTCGCTTGATTCTCTTCTTTTTTTTCGCCTCTCATGTGAAGAATGAGAAGTTATTTATATATTAGAGTGGCGTTCAGAATACATGCAAAATCCAAACCACTCCATCGGACGGCTCGAAATGATTCCTTCGATCATCTAATATATTTTAAATATTTGAATGCCTAAATGAAGTCAGAATTAGGAGATCTTAGGCTTGTTAGATCCGGCTCGTTAAGACTCTCGATTTGACTATAAACACTTCATATTTAGGAGCCGACTGATATCGCAAAATTTTTAATTATATTTTAAGCCCTTGATCTGAGTTAATCTTGACTCATAATCAAATTGCTTTCGACATCAAGATTCGTGCTTCGATTAGTAGAATTTTCAATGCCATATCAATTGCCCCCTATTTTTGGATGACATTGCTTATTTCATACAAAAATATATTAATTTTTTTTAAATAAAATAATTTTACTTATTATTACGATTTGTAATTACATATGTTATATGTATTAATTTATTTATTAACTAATTAATTATCAATGTTTATTTATTTGATTACATACATACATATATATATATATATATATATATATATATATATATATATATATATATATCAACATTTAGTCTTGAAAGAGATGGAGTTTTTCTTTTTTAATAAAATATCATAATGATGAGAGATTTTTTTTTAAATTAAATGCCATTATGAGGAGAGGGTTTTTTTTCTAATTAAATGTCATAATGAGGAGTGGGTTTTTTTTATTTAAATGCTATTATGAGGAGAGAGTTTTTTTTTTAATTAAATGCCATTATGAGGAGAGGATTTTTTTTCTAATTAAATGCCATAATGAGGAGATGATTTTTTTTTTTAAATTTACTATCTCTTTTCCCTTATAGTGGATTTATAAAAATCCCCTATGGTCAAGTAAGGAGACACAACTCCCATATGCTCTAGTGTTCCTTTGCATTGGATGAGAAATCATCTAGCAGAAGTTCAAGGGCTATGATAATTTTTTTTTCTTTTGTTAGCGAAGTTCTGACCTTCTTCTTATAAGAAGGTCATTCGGTTTGCTGATCAAGGCTCGTAACTCATACGACGAGTCTTCAATTTTTCCTCGAAGGCCAACTATCCTCGCCGACAGTGTTTGGAGGTAATCAACGTAGTTCATATTGAGGCTCGATTTTCCCTTGAAAGAGGCATCAACTCGCCGATCGACCAGTTTGAGGCGATATTGCTCGTGAGCCTCGTTTTCCCTCGAAAGAGGTGTCAACTCCCGTTGACCAAGTTCGAGGTGGTCAAGGTGTATAGAGGCCGATTTTCCCTCAAAGAGGCATCATTATCCTCATCGATTGTGGGTGATCAAGGCCCATAGTTCATATGATGAGGCTCCATTTCCTCGAAAGAGCAAATGCCCTCGTCGGATCGAAGTTGAGGATCAAGGCCCATAGTTCATACTGAGGCTCGATTTTCCCTTGAAAGAGGCATCAACTGTCCTCGTCGAACCGACCGGGTTTGGAGGTGGTTAAGGCCCATAGTTCATACGACGAGGCTCCAGCTTTTTCATCAAAATTGGCATCAACTGTCCTCGTCGGACCGACTGAGTTTGGAGGCGATCAATGCCCGTAGTTTATATGGCGAGGCTCCATTTTTCTTTCGAAAGATGCGTCAACTATCTTCGTCGGATCGACCGAGTTTGGAGGTGATCAAGGCCCGTAATTTATACGAGGCTCTAGTTTTTCCTCGAAAGAGGTGTCAACTATCCTTGTTGGACCGACCGGGTTTGGAGGTGGTCAAGGCCCGTAGTTCATACGGCGAGGCTCCGATTTTCCTTCAAAAGAGGCATCAACGTCTCGTCAGATTTGAGGTGGTCGCCCATAGTTCATATGGAGGCTGATTTTCCTTGAAAGAGGCTAATGTTTCGACCGACCTGAGGCGATCAAGTCAAGTTCATACCAGGCTTTCGTGATTTTTACCCTCTTCCTGGGGTTTTTTCACGTAAAAATTTTGGAGTTCTTTATTTTATTTTCAACTATCTACATACGTACTGGATTTTCCATTGAAGCTAAGGCGTGAAGTTTTATTCTACTGCAATTGGTTCTCTAGCATGCAACTAATATGACACTGAAAATTCCACTAATTGAAGCATGAATCTTAATGTTGAAATCGATTTGATTCTGAGTCAAGACTAACCCCGATCAAGCACTTAAAATATAATTAAAATTTTTGCGATATCAGTCAGCTCTTAAATATGGAGTGTTTATAGTCAAATCGAGCATCTTGATGAGCCGGATCTAATAAGCCTAAGATCTCCTAATTCTGACTTCATTTAAGCATTCAAATACTTAAAATACATCAAATAGTCGAAGGAATCATTTCGAGCCATCCGATGGAGTGGTTTGCATTTTGCATGTATTTATAGAAACGTCACTCCTCTAATTTATAAATAACTCCTCATTCTTCACATGAAGAGAGACCCAAGCAGAAGAGAAGAGAGAGCTTTAAAGCTTGAAAATCCCATGATAGCATTCGATGCCGACCACTATTGCCAACCATCGCCGATGCCGCCGTTGGCCACCACCACCGCTCTCACCGCCAACCACCATTTGGTCGCCACAACCATTGTCGTCGCTGTCACCATCTTATCGCCATCAACCACCACCATTAATCATCATCGTCATTGACCACCGTTGACTACCGTCATCATTGGACATCTCCGTCTATCACCACCGCCCATCGCTGCCATATGTTCACCATCACCAACTGCCACCAATAACTATTACAACCTAACCAGCGCAGATAATCATAGTCGATTGATTCCCATTATCAAGCTTTCTAATATACAATTCTGTAATCTCGTATCGAGAAAACTTTGTACTCCGAAATAAATATATAGTGGAAGATTTTTACTAGACTAGTCCCCGTGATTTTTTACCCACTTCGTGGAGTTTTTCCACATAAAAATTCTAGAGTTCCTTATTTTGTTTTTTAATATATCGATTTTTTTTTTCATCAGCTAAAGCTGAAATTTTAATCCACAATTGGTTCTTAGCATGCCACGCTGCCGTCACAGAAGAGAACCCTCAATCACAATTTATGTGAACACCGCATTATGGCCAAATATAATACGCTACAGAGCTCGCTTAACTCCCATCACTCTCAAAACCAATCCTTGAACCGGATGCCAAGCTTCACCTCACAATAGCATGACTCGCAATGAAGGTGCACAATGGAAGAGTCTCAAAATGAGATATTAACTTTATGAAGGACTACGAAAACATTTTGATTTAGACAAGAGATCACATATTTTCGCCATCAGAAGTTCCTCCTCTTTTTTTTCTCTTTCCCTTCCTCGTCAATGACACTCTCACATCCATTTACTAATCACACCAACCTTATCCAGCATTGTAGTTGACACGTTCTCGCTTTGTTGACTCCACTGCCCATTATACATGAATTACAACGCTTTGAGAATTCCATTATAAGATGGAAATCATCTTCCCTCTCATCGCGATTATCGAGTATTCACCTTGATTATTCATTAACATCCTATTCTAGGGTTCGGCATTACTCTTATGATGGGGCAACTGACCCATATGAACATATCGACCATTACAGGATCATCATGCATATCCAACGAGCTCCTAACACACTGCTTTATTAGGTCTTTTCAGTTACCCTCAAGGGGCAAGCTCGCACTTGGTTCTACTCCCTTTCAAGAGGATCCATCCATACCTTTGACGAACTCGCCAAGATTTTTGAGAATAATTCATTGCAAACTGGAGGATCATTAAAGATTACTCTCATCTCTCAGGCTTTCATCAAAATGAGGGTGAATCACTTAAGGAATACTTCTAGAGGTTCTCCTTAGAAGCTCGCCAAATACCTGGAGTAGACCATGAACTATTAAGAGGAGTTTTCCTTGGAGGGCTTCGTCCTGGGTCTTTCTACTCATCATTAATGCGAGATACGGTCCGCCCATATACCAACTTAGTTCACCGTGTGAAAGCACAAATTTCTACCGATGAGGCTATTAATGCCCATTGTAAATAATTTGAACAATCCATAGGAAAATGTAAGAGTGCCCCAAGGAATGCAGACCGACAATCCCATCAAAATAAGCAACAAGATAGTCGTGATCTCCCTCCACAGCCCTCACTCCAACGAAGTGAACCACGACTAGAAAAGGAATACACACCACTGAACACATCTCGTGTTAACGTCCTTATGGCCATTCGAGGTAAAGAAACCAT
This sequence comes from Cymbidium sinense, assembly GCA_021442155.1. NCBI lineage: Eukaryota > Viridiplantae > Streptophyta > Magnoliopsida > Asparagales > Orchidaceae > Cymbidium > Cymbidium sinense. The sequence goes on from CM038232.1 coordinate 2,763,571, forward strand.
CAAGTGGCCATATCTGCTAAAACTAAATTCTAAAAATCAGGAGCAATATTGCCACTTTCATCAAAGTCATGGACATACTATTGAGGCGTGCAAACAACTCAAAGAATAAATTGAGAGACTCATTCAACAAGGATATCTATGTCAACTTATGAAAAATTAATCGACTAAAGCAAACATAACTCCAACTGGGGGGAAACCAGGACAATCATGATAGAAATAATAAAATAGTCATCAAATAATTAGGGAAATTGAGACAATCGCAGGAGGACCACTACTATCTAATCAAGTCCTTTGCACCAAGAACCGAGTTAAAGAAATCTCATATTGATCATTATATCACTTTTAATGACTCAGACTTAGAAGGAGTCCAAGTTCCTCATCAAGATCCACTTGTCATCAGTACAGGGATCAGTGACCCATGCTATAATGTTTAGGTAATTTTGATTGACAACGGGAGTTCTGTTGATGTCTTATTTTACTCCACATTTTTTAGCATGGGCTTGGTTAGGGGAAAGCTTCAACCCGCTGCAAGATCATTATATGGGTTTGATAATCGCCCTATGCCAGTAGAGGGGACAATCACCTTCCTGTCCTGAGAATTCCCTCAACAAGTGACTCATTCAATTCAATTCATGGTTAAGTTAGAGACATATAACGCTATCTAAGGCCCTCCAATCAATTTTGGTGTCGCCACGATCTTATTTTAAGATAAAATTTTCTCAAGTGGTCTATGGAAATTAATAAATAGACAATGTTACCTGCAAACTCAACCACGCCTTCATGACCAAGATCAAAATTTTAATTTTGAGATGAAGAAGTAAACCGAGAGCTTCGCTTGTAAGACTTGCTCCTGTTTCATTGGATGACCAACCTCTACGAATAATGCAAGTTGTATCTCTGCTCTCAGACGAACAAAGGGCAAAATATATAGACTTCTTGCATAAAAATCAAGACATCTTCGCTTGGAGTCCGATAGATATGCCGGGAGTCCCCTAATGTGATCATGAACTCCCTCAAGATTGATCCAACATTCAAACTGATCATCCAAAAGAAGCGAAGTTTTGCACTTGATTGCCTCCAGGATATTGAACAAGAAGTTAACAAGCTCTTAGAAGCTAGATTCATACGAGAAGTACATTACCCTATATGACTAGCAAATGTTGTCATGGTTAAGAAAGCAAATGTAACATGAAGAATGTGTATTGATTACACTGATCTCAACAAAGCTTGCCCAAAAGATAGTTTTTCTCTTCCTCGGATTGATCAATTGGTTGATGCTACATTTGAACATCAAATGCTTAGTTTTTCGGATACTTATTCTGGTTACAACCAAATAAAAATGGACCCAACGGATGAAGAAGCTACAACATTTCAAACATATAAAGGTTTATATTATTACCAAGTTATGCCGTTCGGGTTAAAAAAATACTGGTGCTACCGATCAACTCCTTATGAATAAGGTTTTTAAAGACCTCTTAAGCCGCACAAAGGAGGTATATGTGGATGACATGTTAGTAAAAAGCTTAAAAAAATCACAACATATTTCTGACTTAGAAATATGTTTTAACCTTCTTCGACGTTATAACATGTGACTTAACCCAACCAAGTGGGTTACGTCGAAAATTTTGGTTTATGGTAACCCACCGTGGGATTGAGGCCAATCCCGAAAAAATCAAAGCACTTAGAGATATGACTCCTCCGAAGAATATCAAAGAAGTTCAACATTTGAATGGACGAATTACTGTCTTATCCTGCTTCCTAGCCCATTCTAGGGATAAATACTTATCATTTTTTAAAATTCTAAATGGAGCTAAAAATAATAACTTTCAATGGACTGATGAATATCAGTCTACTTTTAAGCAACTAAGGGAGTATTTAGTATCTCCACCCTTACTATCCAAGTCTATTCAATGAGAGATGTTATACTTATATTTTGCAATCTCTTCCCATGCGATAAGCTCAGTTTTAGTGCAAGAAGAAAATGGGATACAACGACCAATATACTATGTTAGCAAAATTCTCTATGATATAGAAAGTTGTTATCCATTGGTAGATAAGATGACTCTTGCTTTAGTTTTCTCAGCATGAAAATTACGTCCATACTTCCAAGCTCACACCATCAGCATTTATACTCATTTACCATTAAGGGTCATTCTACTAAAATCAGAGGCATTCAAGAGGTTAATTAAATAGTCTATAGAATTGGGAGAGTTTAATATCTATTTCCTACCCCGGCCAAATATAAAGTCTCAAGTACTCACAGACTTTATAGTGAAATGCACTGCTCCAACTCCAAATGAGCTATTACTACACCCCTTTCGTCTCCTCAATAGACCTTATATGTTGATGGAGCTTCAAAAAATACTGGTGCTGGAGTAGGAATCTTACTTATTTTCCCCCAACAGGATACCTTAGAGTATGGACTTCCTAAAATTCTACAACTAATAATATGGTCAATAATATGAGGCTCATGCAGAGTTGAGACTTGCCATCGATGTGAAGCTCAAGACTTAGTGATCCACACCGACTTGTCGCCTGGTTGAGAGAAACTTTAATACTTATAATCACCGCGCAATACTTGACTTGGTAAAGTCGCTTGCCCATTTCAAGACACATCAAATCATTCACATATTGCGAGAAGAATACTCGAGTAACTCGCCAAGCTCATACCTCGCTGGAGATTTATTTAAGAGAAGATATGTTGAAATATTGATATTTTTGCGCAAGGGTCATTGTAATACAAGAAATTAATGAGATAAAAGAACCTTCTGGATGGACTCATCATTTTTTCTACAAGAAGGGACCCTTCTTGAAGACCTAATCGCAGCCGCTCAAGGCAAGCTTCAAACTTTATTATTATTGGAGGTGAACTATACAAACAAACTTTTTTTTGGGTCATACCTTAAATGCCTCTCACCATTACAGACTGATTATGTATTAAGAGAGGTTCACTCATGTGGAGAACACCTAGGAGGAAGGGCGCTAGCCTTTAAAATTATAAGACATGGATTCTATTGGCCTACGATGAAGCAAGATGCCTTGGAGTTCACAAAAAAATATGCAAGTTGTCAGTTGCATTCTAACATCTCATTCAAAGCCCGTAGAGCTCTTATCCCTTCAAAGCTCAATGGGAATTGATATCATGAGACCTTTTCGGTAAGGGCAGCATAACAGTTCATCATTACTTCACTAAATGGGTGGAAGATGAACCACTCGCTAAAATTATGGAGGCAAATACTAAATAATTTATTTGAAAAAATATAGTATGTCAATTCGGTCTTCCTGCAAAGATCATCACCGACAATGGAACCCAATTTACTGGAAAAGTCTTTACGTCTTTTTGTAAATATCCTCACATTAAGCTACTACATATGGCTATAACCCATCCTCAAACTAATAGACAGATTGAAGCTACGAACATGACTATACTCAAAGGGTTAAAAAAGCATCTTGAGAAGGCTTGGGGCAATGGGTTCATGAGCTCTCTAATGTTTTTTAGGCTTACCGTACTACATCACGAACTCTGATTGGTGAGATACCATATAACTTGTGTTTTGGCACAGAAGCTATTATACTAGTAGATATTGGGATTCCAAGTCCAAGAGTTTAATCATTCGATTATGATAGTAATGAAGAAAAACTTCGACAACACTTCGGACCATGACCGTGATACTGATCTTCGCATCATCACTTTAAGAGTAAAACTGGCTCATATTCGCTCAGACTTCTATAAAGTCTCAAGGCTCACACCTCGTACCTCAACCTAGGCTTTTTTCAAAGGCCCAACCGCCTCGGCGTGAATACCGGGTTTGAGGCGATCAAGACCCATAGTTCATGGTGAGAGGCCTCAAAGAGGCATCAACCCTCATTGACCCACTGGGTTTGAGGCGAACAAGGCCCGTAGTTCATACGACGAGTCATTTTCCCTCAAAGAGGCGCCAACCTGCCATCATGGATCGACGGGTTGGAGGTGGCTATGCCCGTAGTAGTTCATATGGAGAGGCTCCAATTTTCTCTCGAAATAGGTGTCAACTGTCCTCGTCAGACCGATTGGGTTCATGCTTCATCTTATAGAAAATTGAATTTTTGAAACTCTAATGGATGGTTCAACAGTTGATAACTACCAAGATGGCGGGGAAGCGTCAATTAGGAACCATCCTTCGAATGACTCAGAAAGTCTTGCAAGTAATTTCAGAGTATCATTAGAGAGGAATAACTCTTTTTTTAGATCTCATATGCATGCGTATACTTTTTGTTAGATTGTAGGCGAAAAATTTTATCCAAAGCTGTCCGTGAGCGACAAAGTCAGGAAAGGATATGCCCAAGTATTGGGGTTAGTGAGTTGCTTCGTAAAATTCTCAAATTTTTGTCTTTTCCTCTCTCTTTTTATTTATTTATTATGTATTTTCATAGGATGATGGCCGAAAGAAAACCCATAGCGTGACAGCTACAGACGATATATCATCCACTACCACAACAGATAGTTTAATGGTGCTCCGTAGGAAACTTCACTTCCCTAATGAGTTGGTGGCTATTGTTGCCAAAAAGTCTGATCGAGCCGCCTCCACTGGATACTTTACCGAGATGATTCTTCGGGACCGCATTTGGCTCTTGAATTGATTGAGATCTTTAAAATATGCAGTGTAGCTTTGTCATAATTTTCATTTCGAGCTTTAATGATCATTGTTAATTTGACTATATTCTTTAAAGAGCGTGGTGTTACTTTAGACATCAAATACTTGTGCTGAATGTGTAGATTCACATGATATGCTCAGGGACGTGTTTCTTATCGGGCTATAAAAAATTAGATAGAATTTTCAGCACGGGATCCATCTAGAAATTGGTCTAATGGATTCTTTTTTGTGAAAAATGAGTGAGGCCTCCCTGAGAGATAGGGAAGATTGAATGACCTTTCCGATCCATTACCGATTGAAGAGAATGAAATCTTAATGACCCTTAATATTCCTGATGCAAGAAGCTTACAACATGAGTTACGTCACATTGGCAAATATATAACTGAAGATAGAATGTTCAAGGTTGGCCTTTCCAATCAGGCAGGGAGATCTCATGGTCTTCCACTGAAGAGATCAAGTAAAGGTGATGAAATGTATCCTTATATTCACAAGATTCTTTCAAGAAGCCCGTTATGAAATCACGGTGATAGCAATATTTCTTCTTTAAACAAAAAGAAGACATGCGCCGAAGTGACTATGTCAAATATCTGCGGAGAAGATGTTCGCCCCTAGTTGGCCTCTGAGAGTTTAACTATCTCAACTCATAATGGGAGAATTCATTTCTCAAAATTGCATATTCCTGAAGAGGTGTTAAAGCATATGACGCCAGCGCATCAATTAGTATGTTGTCTTCCTCCTCCTTCTTTTATCCTTTTCTTTTTCTTTGTGTAATATTTATGATGATTTTTTTAGGTAGGTCAAATATTAGGCCTGATGGCTCATTTGAGTGTCACTCTAGATGAGTGGAATACTGAATTTGTGAAGGTAAAATATCTACAAGGCAAGTATGAGCGAAAGATGAGTGCTAAGGCCAAAGAAGTGGCAACTCTGGAGGATCACTAACCGGGTAGAACTGAGCTAAACATGTCAACTTCTCTTTCTCTTGATGGGTGGTGGAGCACTCGTGATGAGTTGATTGAGGTAAGAGACTCAGAAAGAGAGAAATACTCAAGGCATTGCAAAGAGAAAGCTCAACTAGAGAAGAAAGCATTACATGATCGTCTTTCTGAGAAGGAGCTTATAATGTCAGAAGCGAAATCAAATGAAATCTCCTTGAAGGCAATGGAAGACTTTAAGAACTCTCTAGCTTATCGCGATACTATCGAGGACCATGTCCAGGAAGCTCGTAATCATATTCTTGATATTGAAGTGAAGGACTTGGAACACCAATGTTTAGAGGAAGGCTTCATCAGGGTTCTTAAAGGAATCCAGGTACATCACAAACCTGGAGCTATTTGAGGATCCTCCCACCTGTCTCAAGATCCTTCGCCATATTCGTGAGAGATGAAGAAGAGTGAGCATCTCCGGATAAAGGAGGACGCGTTGATATCATGTAGTATCACTTGAGGGTGCATTTTTTTAATCTATGTATTATTTTATCCGTAATTTTGATTCTTTCTTATATCATCATGTTAGTGTTGTCAATGATATAAAAAGTTTTGGGTGATCTGCTCTTATTTTTTTTTTACCTATCCGAGGTGATTGGTCGGAATATTATTCGACGACGCTAACCTATACGGATGAGGCCATGGGAAGTCCACCAAAGACCTTTTGGCCTATCTTAGGTATTAGTCAGAACATTATTTGACATCTTACCTGTATAGAAGAGGATGTGGGATGTCCATCAATGACCTTTTGACCTATCTTAGGCATTAACCAAAGTGTTACTTGACTTCTTACTTATATGGAAGAGGCCACAGAATGTCCACCAAGGACTTTTCGACCTATCCTAAGCATTAGTCAAAGTTTTACTTGACTACTTACCTGTACGGAAGAGGTCCGATCAATTCCCCTTGGGATTGATCATGCCTCGACTGAGATACAACGTGAGTTGCGCATTTCTCAAGTAGGAGGATTAAATGAAGGAGATTGTTTATATGCAACAAGCTTGAAAGAAAAGCTATAAACTCATTACTCGATAAGGTTCTGATACAATCATAAGTTAATTTTAATACATATATGAGTTTGAAGAGGAAATGACAAACGCGAGACAAAGTTGCAATAATTATGCAGAGAATTACCGATAATATTTTGAGATTCTCTGTTCCAAGTTGAGGTAAAGTTTTTCCCTCTAGATCCTTGAGCTTGAATGTTCTCGCTTGACCATAGCTATAACCACATAAGGGTCATCCCAAAGAGGTGAGAGTTTATTGGAGGGCCTTTGCCAGCCTTCAGACTTCATAGGACCAAGTCACCGGATGGACGGGTTTTACTCTTATTGAAGTGACGAGCTATCCCTTTGGTGGAAGCAACCAAGTATCATGTCACGAAGTTTGGGGTAGGTCCGTGTGTCGGAGTTTTTCTTCATTACTATCATCGAATGATTGAACTCTTGGACTTGGAATCGATATCTACATATAAGCATGCAAACACAAGTTATATGATATCTCACCAGTTGGAGTTCATAATGTAGTGCGGCAAGCCCAAAGATTATTAGAGAGCTCATCAACCCATTACCCCCCAGCCTTCTCAAGATGCATTTTTAATCCTTTGAGTATAGTCCGGTATAGCTTCACCACCCATTAATAGAGGATGGACTACCGTATGCAAATGCCTAATGTGAAGATCTTTATAAAAAAATGTAAAGACTTTTTCAGCAAATTAGGTTCCATTATCTGTGATAATCTTTATAGGAAGACCGAATCGACATACTATATTTTTCCAAATAAATTATTTATCATTTGCCTCCGTGATTTTAGCGAGTGGTTCAGCTTCCACCCATTTAGTGAAATAGTCAATGCCTAAAATGATAAACTTTCATTACCCCTACCAAAAAAAGGTCCCATGATATCAATTCCCCATTGAGCAAAAGGCCAGCTTTGAAGGGATGAGAGCTCGCATGCGACATGTGAGAGGTTAGAAAACCGACAACTTATACATTTTTTGTGAACTCCGAGATGTCTTGCTTCATCGTAGGCCAATAGAATCCTTGCCTTATAATTTTAATGGCTAGCACCCTTCTTCCTAGGTGTTCTCCACATATCCCCGAGTGAACCTCTCTTAATGCATAATCGGCCTCTGATGGTGAGAGACATTTAAGGTATGACCCAAAAAAGCTCATTTGCATAGTTCACCTCTGATAATAATAAAGTTTGAAGCTTGTCTTCGGAGATTAGCTATAGCAGTTGGGTCTTCAGGAAAGGTCCCTTCTTGCAGAAAAGATAGGATTGAGTTCATCCATGAATGTTCTTTTATCTCATTAATTGCTTGTATTACCCATGACCCTTGGATACTAGGAAAATATATTTCTTCAACATGCCTTCTCTTAAATAAATCTCCAGTAGCAGAGGTACCAAGCTTAGTGAGAGCGTCAACTCGAGTATTCTTCTATTGCAGTATATGAATGATTTGATGTATCTTGAAATGGGCAAGAAGCGACTTTACCAAGCTGAGGTATTGCGCCAACTGATGATTATGAGTTTAAAGTTTTCTTCAACCTAAGAGGCGACAAGCTGAGAGTCAGTGTGACTCACTAAGTCTTGAGTTTCACAATTAATGACAAGTCTCAATCCTACGATGAGAGCCTCATATTCAGCCATATTATTAGTTGCAGAGAATTTTAGGCGAAGTCCATACTCTAAGGTATCCTGTTAGGAGGAAATAAATAAGATCCCTACTCAGGCACCAGTATTTCTTGAAGCTCCATCAACATAGAGGGTCCATTGAGGAGATGAAAGGTGTAGTAGATAGCTCATTTAGAGTTGGGCGTGCATTCCACTATAAAGTCTGCGAGTACTTGAGACTTTATATCTAGCCCAGATAGGAAATGGATATTAAACTCTCCCAATTCTACAGACCATTTAATTAACCTCCCAAAGGCCTCTGATTTCTATAGAATGACCCTTAATGGTAAGTGAGTGTAAACACTGATGGTGTGAACTTGGAAGTATGAACATAATTTTTGCGCTGAAAAAACTAAAGCCAGAGCCATCTTATCTGTCAGTGGATAACGACTTTCTATATCAGAGAGAATTTTGATAACATAGTAAATTGATCGTTATATCCCATTTTCATCTCGCACTAAAACTGATCTTATCGCGTGGGAAGAGACTGCGAGATATAAGTATAACATCTCTCCTTGAATAGGCTTGGATAGTAAGGGTGGAGATGCTAAATACTCTCTTAGTTGCTCAAAAGCAGACTAACATTCATCATTCCACTGAAAGTTATTATTTTTAGCTTCCTTTAGTATTTTAAAGAATGACAAATATTTATCCCTAGAATGGGCTAGGAAGCGGTAAAAGGTAGTAATTCATCCATTCAAACGTTGAACTTCTTTAATATTCTTCTGAGGCATAGAGGGTTTGATTTTCTGGATTGGCCTCAATCCTGGGTTACCATAAACCCAAGAAATTTTCTCGTAACCCCAAAAGTACACTTGGCTGGGTTAAGTCACATGTTATAACGTCGAAGAAGGTTAAAATATTTTTCTAAGTCAGAAAAATATTGTGACTCTTCCAAGCTTTTTACTAATATGTCATATACATATATCTCCATTGTGCAGCCTAAGAGGTCTTTAAAAATCTTATTCATAAGGCTTTGATAGGTAGCATCAGCATTTTTTAACCCGAACAACATAACTTTGTAATAATATAAACCTTATATGTTTGAAATATTATGGCTTTTTCATCTATTGGGTCTATTTTTATTTGGTTGTAACCGGAGTAAGCATTCAAAAAACTGAACATTTGATGTCCAGACGTAGCATCGACCAATTGATCAATTCGAGGGAGAGAAAAATTATCTTTCGGGCATGCTTTGTTGAGATCAGTGTAATCAATACACATTCTCCATATTTCATTTGCTTTCTTAACCATGACAATATTTGCTAGCTATGTAGGGTAATATACTTCTCGTATGAATCCAGCTTCTAAGAGCTTGTTAACTTCATGTTTAATAGCCTGGAGGTGATCAGGTGCAAAACTTCGCTTCTTTTAGATGATCGGTTTGAATGTTGGATCAATCTTGAGGGAGTGCATGATCACATTGGGGTCAACCCCCAGCATATCTATCGGACTCCAAGCGAAGATGTATTGATTTTTTTTGTGCAAGAAGTCTATGTATTTTGCCCTTTGTTCATCCAAGAGCAGAGATCTAACTTGCACTATTCGTAGAGATTGGTCATCTGGAAATGAAACAGGGAGCAAGTCTTCTGTGTAAAGCTCTCTGGTACTTTTCAGCTCAAAATTAAAATGATGTCAAGGTCATCGAAGGGCATGGTTGAGCTTGTCTGAGGTAACATGATTGTGCTATTTGTCGATTTTCACAGGCCACTCTAACCCCAACAGGGGTTGGAAATTTCATCTTAAGATGAGATACTGAATTGACGGCACCAAAAATTAATTGAAGGGGTCTTTTGAAGATAATGTTATATGCCAAATCTGACCTGACTACCATGAATTGAATTAAATGAGTCACTTGTCGAGAGAATTCTCTGAGGACAACAGGAAAGGTGATTATCCCCTCTACTCGCACAGGGCGATTATCAAACCCATATAATGGTCCTGCAACGGGTTGGAGCTTTTCCCTAACCAAGCCCATGCTAAAAAATGTGGAGTAAAATAAGATATCAACAACTCCTATCACAATCAAAATTCTCTTAACATTATAGCAGTCACATCCCTACCGATAAGTGGATCTTGATGAGAAACTTGGACTCCTTCTAAGTTCGAGTCATTAAAAGTGATGGAATGATCAATGCAAGATTTCTTTAACTCTGGTTATTCAGAGGTGGCAATGACGACTTGATTAGATATTAGTGGTCCTTCTGTGATTGTCTTAATTTTCCCAACTATTTGATGACTATTTTATTATTTCTGTGATGATTGTCCTGGTTGCCTCCCAGTGGGAGTTATGTTTGTTTGAGTTGATAGATTCTTCACAAATTAACGTAGATATCCTTATTGAATGAGCCTCTCAATTTCTTCTTTGAGTTCTTTGCACGCCTCAATCGTATGTCCACGACTTCGATGGAAGTGACAATATTGCTCCTGATTTTCTGAATTTGGTTTTAGCGGATGTGGCCACTTGATGGTTTCTTTACCTTGAATGGCCATCAAGACGTTAACACAAGATGTGTTCAGTGGTGTGTATTCCTTTTCTGGTCATGGTTCACGTCGTTGGAGTGAGGGACATGGAGGGAGATCACGACTGCCTTATTGCTTCTTTTGATGGGATTGTCGGTCTACATTCCTTGGGGCGCTCTTACATTTTTTTGTGGATTGTTCAAATTATTTACGATGGACATTAATAGTCTCATCGACAGAAATTTGTGCTTTTACACGATGAACCAAGTTGGTATATGAGCGGATCATATATCGCATTAGTGATGAGTAGAAAGGCCCAGGATGGAGCCCTCCAAGGAAAACTCCTCTTAATAATTCAAGGTCTACCTGTGTATTACGAGCTTCTAAGGAGAACATCAGGTATTCCTTAAGTGATTTACCCTCCTTTTGATGAATGCCTGAGAGATGAGAGGAATCTTTAATGATCCTCCGGTTTGTAATTAACTATTCTATAAAAATCTTAGCGAGTATGTCAAAGGTATGGATGAATCCTCTTGGAAGGGAGTAGAACCAGAAGCTTACCCTTGAGAGTAACCGGAAAGACGACAGCAAAGCGTGTCGAGCTCGTTAGATATGCATGATGATCCTGTAATGGTTGATATGTTCATATGGCTCAGTTGCCCCAATATAAGAGTCGATGCTTAGAAGCTTGAACCCTACGGGAATAGGATGTTGAAGAATAAATTCAGTCAGAGGTGAAGACTCCTGATAGTCACGATGAGAGGGAATATGATTTCCATCTTTATAATGGAATTCTTCTCGCACCAAGCGTTATAATTCTGCATGTATAAGACGGGTGGAGTCAACAGGATAAGAACGTGCCAAGCTACTAGCAATAATTTGTGGATTAGCAAGTTGTGTGATGGATGAGTGAAGACAAAGGTCGGGAGGTCATCATCACGCCTAAGCGAAGGAACTTCATTCTGATGGCGAGAAGGCCATGTATTAGCATTTTGACCTCCCCTGGCTAACGATCAATCTTGGGGGAGATGTGTTTGCTGCAGTAGTGGCTGTCATGTTCCTTGTAAAAGTCAGATTATCTTATTTTGAGACTCTTCCATTCATCGCACACGATCTTCTAGAGAGATTCTTGTTGCACCTTCACCGATAGGGTCATGCCTATCAGGGAAAAGTGAGGCTAACATCTGGTTCAAGGATTGGTTTCGGAGTGATGGGAGTTGGAGCGGAGTTCGTTGTATTGCACCTATTGGCCATAATACGGGTGTTCACAAAAATTATGATTGAGAGGTTCTCTTCTCACAGACGGCGCCAAACTGTTGCATGTTAGAGAACCAATTATGGTAGAATAAAATTTCATGCCTTAGGTTCAATGGAAAATCCAGCACGCATGCAGATAGTTGAAAACAAAATAAGAAACTCCAGAATTTTTACGTGAAAAAACCCCAGGAATGGGGTAAAAAATTACGGGGCCTAGCCTAGTATAAATCTTCTAATATGTATCTGTTTCGGAGTACAAAGTTTTCTCGATACGGGATTACAGAATTGTATATGAGAAAGCCTGACAATGAGAATCCCAAAATCAGGTAACAATAACTATGCGACAGTGGTTATGTGATATTACATATGGTGAACAGCACAATGGCCGACATACGGCCGGAGTGATGATTGGCGAGATGGCAAGCGGTAGTGCGGTCGATGACGATAATGGTCGATGGTGGTGGTTGATGGCGGCGGGACCGCTGACCGTCTGGCAGACCACGGTCGACGGCGGGACGAACGTGGTTGACGCAGTGAGGACCGCGGCGGGCCAAATGGCAGCACGGCGGGTTGGCCGATGGTGGTGGCACCGACGACAGTGGCGAAGTGGTGACACGATTATGCTTGGAGGATTTTCAAGCTTTAGAGCTCTCTCTTCTCTTTTGCTTGGGCCTCTCCTCATGTGAAGAATGATGAGTTATTTATAAATTAGAGGAGTGACATTTCTGTAAATACATGCAAAATCCAAACCACCATCGGCAAAATGATTCCTTGATCATCGATGTATTTTAAGTATTTGAATGCTTAAATGAAGTCAATTAGAGATCTTAGTTGTTAGATCCGCCAAGACCCTCGATTTGACTATAAACACTCCATTTTTAGGAGCCGACTGATATTTCAAAATTTTCAATTATATTTTAAGCGCTTGATCTGTGTTAGTCATGACTCAGAATCAGATTGCTTTCGACATTAAGATTCGTGCTTCAATTAGTGGAATTTTCAGTGCCATATCAAGTCTATATCGTCTTATGAAAGGTTGAGGTAATTCTTTGTGATATTATTTGAATTAAAGAGCAACCATATTTTATTACAAAATAATCAAATGAGATTGGAAAAACATAGATACACCAATATTCAAAGTTTTGTAAATAAGAAATAACCATGGAGAAAGAATGCGGATAATAAGGTTTTATTGCTGACTCAATCGTTCGCTTAATTGAGATTGGGGATAAGTTGCAGAAATAGAAGGAGATGGAGTAGTAGATGGAGGAATGGATGGAGAATATAAAGAACTGAATGATGAATTGAACTTTATTGTGTTTGATATGACACTTAAAATACTACTAAAAGTAATCTTGATGCAAAAGCAAGCATCCAAAGTTGAAGGGATTCTTAAAATATTCTTGGAAACTTTGGGATATCGCTTAAATCAAATAAATTTCTCAAATATGATTTATAATAAATCGAAGGCCTCGATTCCAACAAGCCCAATATATTACAATTCGACTTCATTTGAGCATTAAAATACTTAAAATACATCAAATGGTCAAAGGAATCATTCAGCCGGGGAGTTCAATTTTGCATGTATTTACAGACGCCACTCATCCACCTATAAATTCTCATTACTATGAGGCCAAGCAAGAGAGAGGAGAGCTCAAGATTCTCCAAGCAATCTTACACTACTTAATGGTCGAACCATGGCCGTCGCCACATCCTCGTGCCGTCCAATCTCGCCGGTTCCATCATGACGATTCATCAATCGATGTCATGTCACTATCATCTCATACTACAAGAATCGCATTAACGCGACTACATATTGTTGCTCTTCTCATATAATCAGAATCCCGATCGAAGATTTTGTACAAACAAATATATAGTGGAAGATTTTCAAAGCCGTAGTTTTTCCTCTTTTCGAGATTTTCACGTAAAATTTTTGGAGTTTTGTTTACTCTTAAATATTGTCTTTGATTTCACAACAAAAAGCAAATTTTCCCTCTATGAATGATTTTCTAGCATGTAACAGTGTTATAGTTATTTGTTTACAATAAGTCATATATATCTTGTAATATATCGTGTCATAAAGATTATGATAGGTTTATGTTATCTTATAACAGCTGAATTATACATTACTATTTCTGTGCTGTAATAGTTATGATTTCACTCACTTTATTATATGATCCTTATAAGTCAACTGTACTAAGATAGTTTGAATATACTTTGTTATATATATCATATGTAAAATCCTGGTCGACTCGAGTTCAACCTAATTTGAACTATATCATAGCCAAATTTGACTACACTCAAACTTCATTTGAAACATATTTGAAATTACTCGAACTTTGTTCAACCATAATTTCAACATCTTTTCAAACCCTATTTTAAGTGATTTGAATCGTGTCGATTATATTATAGATTGTAATTCAAGTAAAGTTTAAATATAATTCAACTAAAATTTTAATAAGTTTCAAATTTTGCTCAAATATAATTCAAATCTTGATGATCGTTCAAGATGGACTATAAAATCATAATCTATTATGAAAAGGATGATATTAAAATAATTATTTTTTAAAAAATAGATAAAAATAAAATTTTAATTATAATAATTATGAGTCATGGAAAGTCAAAAATTTTATCTTAATTTTCAAATAAAATAAAAATTTACTCCAATGATAGCTGCACTCTACATTATTCTTTTCTTGACCTATTCAGGGCTCCTTTTTCAGCCCACGCCTCGCGAGAGGCAACGTCGTTGCCTTTAATTGTATAAAAAAGGAGGGTATTGGTATAACTACCAATCTTTCAGTGACGTATTAATCAAATTATATTTTTAAGGCTGAGATCTTCTGGCCTTCGGCTTTATAGTGAGAGAGAGAGAGAGAGAGAGAGAGAGAGAAGCTCAGTGAGGGAGATGGGTCTCCTTTCGTGCAGAGTGGAGAGATCGGAGATGAAGGCGGGAGATCACATCTACAGTTGGAGAGCTCTATACACTTACTCCCATCACGGTTCTTTTCCCATCTCTAACTCCTTCGTTCTCACATTTTTTCTGTGGTTCTTTGAAGGTTCTGGTCTTTCCCTTTGTCTTTTGTGTTTTGTTCTTGGCCTTCATTTTCCTTTTTCTGGCTAGAGGAAATGCTGGATAGGGATGTGCGTTTGGCTGAATTTCCCAATCTCGGGACAGAATTAGGTTTGGTATTGACTAGAAAAGAGAAATTGATCCGTGGAATGCTCGTCCTTAGAGAATCTGGCCACTATTAAAATCGATAATCGCTTTGGTTTTTTTTATCATGCTAGTATTTTCTGTGAAATGGTAATCTGTAGTAGTTTGAGCGCAATTTGATTTGGATGCATTTGGAGGTTTCTTCTTGGGTTTGTTGTTTGCTTGATGTTCGAAGAATTGTCTTGTTCCTAAGAAAGCTAGCTTCTTTTCTTAATTTGATAGTTAAAGTTTTGGGTCCTGTAGACTCTTGCGCTTGTGATAAAGCATCCACTATGCCATCCACTCGGGAACAAAAGATGGAATACACAATTTCTCTTGCTTTCTCTTTTGAACTTTTTCTGATAATTTCTTCCTTCTCGAGACATGCTTCCTCAGTTTATCAGATCAAAGTTTTTTTTTTCTTTAGATCTACAATGCCAAGTACTGACTAACTTATGGCAGTTGTCTTTTAAACCGAATCAGGTCCATTATGTTGAATTTTTTTTTTTTTTTGGCAGAGCTTGGTTGATTGCCTATTACTGATTGTAAAGACGAAAAAAAACATTGTTCTATGAATTAATCTTTCTCTATATTATGAGGGCACAACAGGTAGATACAAGGAGCACAAGGGGTTATTCCTAAATGCAATTTCTTAAAAATATGAATTTCTTAAAACTAAAAAATCATGTAATGATGTGGTTAGTTACGAGACTGTTCGATCTGTATACGATATGATTGAAATATGGATTGATGGGCAGTTAAAAGCCTTATAACAGGGGACAACTCTTTTTGTTTTTTCATGGATGTTGGATTTCTGCAATGCTCCCACTTACCCTTCTCATTCGCCTCCCACCAATCCATCTCCTTTCCATTGCCTGTCTTCTCCTCTTTCACCCGTTCAGATTGGCATGAGATGGTCGTGAGTTTTTACAGAGAAGTTGCTGGTCACGATGTTGGTGCAGATGGTCCTTTCCTGCATTGACGGCAACAACTCACGCTCTTGCAAAAATCTATTGACAGAAACCTATAGGCCTTTCCTTGGTTGAAGAATGGTACACAAAGGTGGAGTGTAGAATGAAGCTGGTGGCATAGATGAAGAATTCCCCTAGCAAAAAATCAGCTTTGGGACGCTATTGAGGGAAGGGTTCCTACACCACATGGATGATGCAGACATTGAGCTTGGCAGGGAAGTCAATGCCTGTTTTTGTGTCTCTAGTTTCTTCAATATAATGGTGGATTTTTCATTTAGAAAATTTTGAGATTTATTCTACTTTTGTAGTGTTTGTGTTGTGGTAATTTTAATTATAGTACTTTAGTTTGATATTTAATTTTTTATGGAAATTAGAAGGTATTATTTTTATTTTTGAAAGGATAAATTTCATGGCTAGATGTTAGAATTTGGTGAGCATTTTGGGTAATTTTTGGTAAATTATGGCAATAAGTGTGCATGAGGGAGTGAGTTAGTGGGTATTTTGGTGATCTTGCTAAATTATGTCTGTTAGGGTACATGAATGAATGATCAATTTTTCTTTATTTCAAAGGTGTTCGAGGTGCATACTTTGAACTGAGGCATATAAAAAGTGCTTTAAGGCTTAAGCTTCACTGTGACCATTGAGGTGATAGTGAGGCTTTTTTTTTTTGTTTGAGGCATTTAAGATTTTCAATAAGATTATGTAAAAAACATTATATTATATAATATTATATTCATATTGATATACATTATGCTTTTATTTAATATACCTAATACAATATCTCAAATAGAGTCAAAAGATAATTTAAGTGTAATGGATCCCATTAATTTATTATTTTTGAATAATAAATCCAATGTTAGTTAATATGGGTGTAATAAGAAAAAAAATGGTGATAGAAGAAAACTTGAAAAATGCTGATGAGACAAAATCAATGGATGATATAATTATTACATATTGAAGGTTATGAAAGTGAAAATAAAGTTGTTGTGGATTTTGATCCTCATATTGTTTAAATTTTAAGTAAGTACTTAGTTTGAATCTCATATCAAACTTTCATTTTACATTAATAATTAAGATTGAAATTTATGATTTATATCATTATGATGATAAATTATGTAAATGTATCGATGGTTTGCCATATTTATGAGTTTTTTATTGTTTTAATTTTGAAATTCATGTCTTGAGTCGCCTTGCTATTGCAAAAGACCTCAGTTCCTGATTTCTTTTTTATACCTTTACATCAAGTGGCTCACTAGTGCTCACCATTGGTGAAAATAATGCACTTGAATGTTTTCAATGATCAACTCAAACAAGCATAATATTTTGAAAGATAATAAGCATTGAAATTAAATTGAAATCAGTTGTTCTTTACAATTGCTGTATTTTGGTGTCAATGAATCTTATAGTTTATTTAGCCCTTGAAATATTTTACTAGGATTTCTTTCTTTTATAATATAATAATAATTATAGCTTATATGAATTTCATACTGCTAACTATCTTTCTTGCAGTTCCATTCTTTTGTGTTCTTGATTGGAATATTTCATCTTCTTCAATGTTCTAAAATTCACAATAAAATTTAATGTGCCCTTTCTTACATAATTTGTTAGTATTTTTTAAGAAATATTTAGCCTTAATACTCATCTATTCTATTTTTCCATGCATTGCTCAGGATTATATAATAGAATTAATATCTATGAAGAAAGTAATGATTAGCTCTGAACATTTATTAATTTTCCGTCATTTTGGATTTCTTTGTAATGATATGCTGCATATGGTATCCTTAAAACTGTTGTTTCTTCTTTCCACGAATGATGAAACTTTATATATATCGAAGTTGGAACCTGCTTGCCATTATTGAAGCAAGAATTTTACTAAAAAATAAAAATAAACAAATGAAAAACAGATGTTTGTTCTACAATGGATAAGTTTTTTTTTTTTTTTTCTTTTCTTTTTCGTATTCCTCGTGCTTCATTTATCTGTTTAGTCTAGAATTCTTTGCAGTCAAATCTGTAAGGTTTCAACCCTCTTTTAGATGTCCAATTTTGAGGCATGACTAGTTTCTCATTATGCTGATTGAGCTATAAATGATCTTTTTGCAGTACTGTTTTAGCTTCTTCTTTTTCATCACTCATGATATCTTTTACCGACAAATCTGTCAGATCTAAGAGACTAGCATGTGGATCTATAATAAGAGACACACACCGCTAACTTTCTGCATGTGACAGTACTTTTTGAGCCTCCGCCAGTTGTACCGTAACTTTTCATAAAATTCTTACTAATATTCCAAAGAAGTAAGAATATTTTCATTCTGATGGATGGCGGCCTTAAGTGTTGGTTTAATTACTTGATTCATTTTCATCATTCAGGCATTTATGTTGGGGGTCTAAAGGTGGTTCACTTCACCAGGAAGAAGGAAACATCATCATCAAGCAGTAATTCATCATCCATTTCCTCTAGTTCAAAACTAGAGCCCTCCTCAACCTGCCCAACCTTCCCAGATTGTGGATTCCAACAGCCCAACAGTGGAGTCATCCTTTCGTGCCTCGACTGTTTTCTGGACAAAGGATCTCTCTACTGCTTTGAATATGGAGTGGCACCCTCAGTGTTTCTTGCAAAAGTTCGGGGTGGCACTTGTACGACTGCTTACTCTGATCCTCCGGCGACTGTGATCCATCGAGCAATGTACCTACTTCAGAATGGTTTTGGAAATTATGACTTGTTTGAGAATAATTGCGAGGATTTTGCACTCTATTGCAAGACTGGCCTTCTACCTATTGATGAACAGGGAATAGGAAGGAGCGGTCTTCGGTCATCGGCATTCCATTAGCTGCTATTTTTTCTAGCCCTTTCAAATTGCTAATGGCAGGGCCTATTGGGATGGCTACTGTGACTGCTGGGATGTACTGTGCTGGGAGGTACATAACTGATATAGGAGTTAGAAAAGATGTGGTTAAGGTTGCCGTTGAGGACTTGGCTGTGAATTTAGGTTGGAAGCAGTCTTCTGAGAAGGGAACATGTGAGGATGATGCTTCCAATAATGCTTATTTTTCCAGCAAATCCAAAGACGAACATGCTAATATTCATAAATTGTAGATGTGTTGGGGAATTTGATTGGATTTAATAAAATGATGTATTTTGATGTCATTGGTTTATTCTACTTGTCAAGTAAGCTTTTTCTGATTACTCTCTGTACTTGTTTTCTTGATTCTGTGTGAATTGTAATTAAAGAAGGTAGGGCACTGTAATAAAGTTGTGGCACTTGTGATCGTTGTACTTCTTGTGTTTTGTTTTCAGTAGAGCTTTTTGCCAGATTTTCTTTGATGAGTTCATTGCTCATGTGGACGCTCATTAGTGACAGTAAATTTTACTGGAAGCTGCATGCTCTCAAGGATAGAATTTCTTTGGTAGTGGTCAGCTGCTTTGTGAGAATGGTAGTGATTTTATTTTGCCAAAACAAAACGACACCACTGTATTACCAAAGAATTCTTAGATTTTTTATCCTATAATACGGTATTTATGTTTCATCTCTTAGATTTCTTTTTTTATTTTTTTATAATTTTTTGCAGATGTTACACGCTGCTCTAGATTCCTATTTTAACCTTGCTCAAATTATGGGGATGGAAGTCTGAATTTGCTGTAATTGAGCAGCCTGAAGATCCAACGATTGTGTAAAGGTAAAATACACTTATTTCTTTTTGAAATGCTTTCAACTTTTTGTGTGCCCTTCTTGTTTAGCTTGTAACCTTTTTCCTAACTAATCCTCTGCAATCTAACACTGTAAGAGAAGTTTTTTAGTAGTAAATATTTGAGAAGTACTAGTTATTTTTTTTTAATTTTTTATTTTTTTTGTGCATGTTAGCTATTTGAAACCTTCTGTTATGTAATATTATTTATGATGATAAATCCTATAATTATGCTATTTATTCAACAATAGCTTTTTTAGCTGTCTATTTCATCATACACAAGAATTCATCTACTGTATTTTGATGGTGAAATTTAACCTCTAACTTCTGAACATCATCATCAAATAGGTATAAATCTATGCAACTATCAAAATGGGGCTTAAAACTATCTTGTTATAATCTCGAATGTCCAATTAGTTCTAAACTCAATGAATTACCAACTATTAATTTCAGCATGTACGCTGATCTTCCATCTATTTCTTTTTCAGCTCCCACCAATTGAAGCATTTTAATTTTGATGTATGCACAAGGCTTACCAAATGGATGATTCTATTTTCTAGTATTTAAGTTAACCATTTGACTTATCTTATTCATCCACTTGCAGCTATTACAGGTAAATATAGCCAATGAAGAGTTGCTTTGAGTCATTGTCCTTGTCATATGTTGACCTCCATGCATGCGCCATAAGTCAAGTCGAGCTCACAAGGTGAATTTGACGAGCTTCAGTGGCCAAATCGAAGTTGAAATGTACTCAATGACGTCGAAAATCAGTTGAAATGATCTCCGATTGATGAACGGATTCCGCCATCATGCTCGAACGCCGAAATTGATCGAATGACATCTGCATAATTCGGCCGGCCGTCATCAGCGAGGGTCAACGATGGCGACACATATCGAGGTTGGGAAGCTGCGACATTGCCTAAATGATCTCCGTTCACGAAATTGATCGCTCCGTTAGCGTCGAAACGTCAAAACCTATCAAATGAGACTGTTCGTGCTCAATTCGGACGAGTATGCGTGAATGTCGAACAATCAGATACAACAACACGCAAATCGGAGCTGAAATATACTCAACGACACCGAAAATCAGTCGAAATGACCTGCGATCGACGATCGGACTCCGCATCTTGTTTAGAACGTCGAAATTGATCGAGATATCTTGCATAATTCGGCCGCCAAGGTCAGGAGGTCGAATGCTATCGACGCGCATACCGAAGTCGGGAAGCTGCGACGATGCCTAAACATCCGTTCACAAAATTGATCGCGTTGTTAGCATCGAAACGTCGAAACCTATCAAATGAGACCGTCCAGCACGGACGAAGTGCGAATGTCGAAGCCGGCAAGAACGACGCAACTTTGAACTAAAATTAACTCGATTCGGCGCCGACTTTAATCAAACGCCCGATCGCGATACGGATTACACCGTTGAATCCGGAACGTCGAATTTACCTAGAAACGATATCGATATTATGTGGGTTTGATTTCGGCAAGATTCACAAAATTTTGAATATCAAACAATTCAATTTAATTTTCAATTTATTAAATGATTAAATCATAATTTTCGCATGAATATGGATTAATGATCAGATTATACCCTTTTCATAAATACTTCTTAATTTCATTATACTCAAATTTTGAAAATGCCTAAACTCATAAGAAAAGTAACTAATATGCAAGAGTCAATTTTTTTTCCCTCCCAAGACAAAAGAGAGCCAAGGATTTTCCGGGAAAAAAAAGGAGGCCTCATTCGAACTCACCCGCACACCCCTCTCTATCGCATTTTTTTAAATTGAAAATGCTAAAATGTAATTAAGTTAATTAAAAAAAAAAATTTAAATAGATATAAGTAAGCGACCGCCACGCCACGTCCATGTGGTTAATGAAAGAGCCGCTACCAATGGGCGATTTCTCGATATTTAGGCGCCTACCAATCAAGTCAATTCATTATATCATTAGATCGCCCCGACCTCCTATCTCTGGTTTTGCTCTCCAAACTCTCCGCCAGAACTCCACCAAACTCACCACGGCCCTTCCCCTCTTGGAACTTCCTACCGGCCAGACGGGCTGTCATTCGCGATTCGATGAAACTTTTAGTTTTTCTCGATTCGCTTTGACGACGCTTTAACTACTTCCTCTCATTTACTACCGTTGGAAGTCAACTTTAGCTTTCGACGATTCTGCAGCCCATTTCGAGGAAAATTCTCGGATTCTACATTTTTTAACGCATCCCTGCCATTCTTCAGAAACATGAGTAAATCACTTTATTTATCAATTTTAGTAAGTATTTAAAAGTAGTATTAATTGTGTGTTAATATAAAATTTTCATTATTCATATAACTTGTTTTGCAAGATGAATAGAGAATTTGTTTACCGATTCTTTTCTATGGAAACCGAGTATTGATAATTCGGGTTATGTATTAAATCGCCCGCTGCTCGCCACGACCTACCGGAATTGAAGAACGAATTATGAAGTTTGCACATTGATCCGAGACACCACTCTAACAGTGTTATCCAGGTGGGTAGCGGATTTATAGCGTCTTCATATCGGCGACGCGTTGCGTTACACTGACGAAGCTTCCGCCGATGTTTATGTCAAGAAGATGTTAATATTGATCCACATCACCGATCCTAGTAGCGGTAGATATACCGCTAACACATATGTGATTTTATCGCACAAGAACATCCAGGGATACAACGCAGCTCTGATGAGTTTATTCCCGTGTAGATATATCGTCATAATTTATCGATTATACTTGTAAATAATTAATATGATAATTAGTTCGAACTTATAAGTTATGTAGTGATAATCCGACCGCTTGGATAATCGATGAGCGCCGCAATGAGACGAAGATCGACTATGTGAAATGAGAGTCCGAAAGGCAGATAATGATGACGACCGCTCGGGAAGTGAAGTTTCATCGATGAGAATATGTACTAAAAAAAATCACTCTCGCAATATCGACAAATGAGAGTCATATGTTGTCCACAAACCAGTATGTCCGGATGTAAAACTACGGCGGGACAACGATGTTTACTGGCATCCGACGAATCACTAAATGATGAAATTGAAATTTCAAATGACATCAGAAGGTATGTTTGCAAGTAAACTAATATAATTTGTTATCGGGTGATCCATAAGTAAATAATGTTCAATTCAAGCACCTCTAACCGTAAGAACTACACGGTTGTATGTAAAAGACGAATTCCCTGTAGAATCGCATTTATCAGAAGAAGCAGGCGATTGACAGTGCGGAATATCAAAAGTTGGTGAAAATCATGGATGCCAATGCGAAGTTCATCCGCCATCGACAAATAGTCAAATTTTTCATACTACATCAAACGGATCAGTATCAGATTGATTTGAAACCAGAGATTATAGGTAGAATGGAGTCGAAATTGATGTTAAAGTTTCAGATATGAAAGCATGGATGCGTATATGAGTAGAAATAACAGTTATGGATTAATAAGAGGTAGAAAACATGGCATAACCGAAATTTTATTAGAACATGTTGAGAATGGAGCAATGACAAGATCAAAGAGATTCACTAAAGAAGTAAATACAAGCACAAAATCAACACACAAAGTTACGTGGAAAACCCCAGGGATGGAAAAAAACTGGGTGCAAGGAGGAAAATTTTACTATATAAATACAAGGAGGAGAGACACTCATATAGACTTACAAGAGTGTAATCACTCACAATATATGAGCACTCACAAGAGTATCTTACTCAATTTCTTGGATACTTTAAAGTGACCACCCCTATTTATAGTAATAAAATTCTTTCCCAAAATTCTCACGAATGTGCTTAAAGTTCCTTCAAAATCTATAAAATATACGTTTCTAGAATCATCCAGGTTCTTGAACATATGAGTAGCTTCTAGAATCCTCCAAATAGTTTTGAACAAGCTTCCATAGGTTGAATTCAAGTCACACTCTAACAGAACATGTGAAATGTTAGCCTTTTGAAATTCCTTCCATCAACCCAGAAAATGAGGATTCAACTTTTTTTCAAAAATGATGCAATTTTAAAGAAATCCATTTTTTTCTAATTTTATGCATTGATCATCTTATTGAAGAAATGACAAAAAATGATAGAATAAAAGAATAGGATAAAGAAGAAGTGGAGCATGATGAAAGACGCAACGAGATCGAGTGATAGCAATGAAAAAATACCTAGAAGAAGTGTAACGCGGACAAAAAAAGCGCAATGTGAGGGTGAGACCTGCCGGGCGGCCGGAAGTTCGAGGCTGAGGACCGTCGCTGGCGTCGAGTTTGTGAGTACGAGAGCGAGTCGGGAGGGAATCGAGCAAAACCAGGAGATAGGCCGATCGTGGCCGATCGGCCCTAATGATATGTCGCCGCCCAATTAGCTGACCTCGAGCCGCCACCAATTGGGCGATCGATCTGAGGCCGCCGCCCAATTATGCTGACCACTCTTTTCACCGCGCACCAGCCGGAAACATGATACCAATCACACTAATTGAGCGATACCTATTCTTAAATTTTTTTTTATTAATACTTAATTAGCTAATTTACATTTTAACCGTACTCAATTTAAAAAAATTGCTTCTATCGCAGCCTTCTTCAAGCTTCAAGCCGCCTCTTCCTATCTCGCGCTCTTCTCCCGTTCAGCCCTCTCTCGTCCATCTTCCATAGGTAATTTCGCATCTCTCATCTTCCTTTCCTCTCCGACCCGCCGTCCGCAGTCTAAGATCCTAAGCCATGGCCGCCCTTTGATGCCTCTCGTTGCCGTCGATTCTCCCCCTATGCCGGATCTACGTCTGCCTCTTTTCCTTTGCTTCCGGCGATGACCAGACGGTCCTCACCATCGACATCAACGCCCCTGGAGTTCGTGTAGAGAGACCATTGATGGTATTTGGTTTTGATGATGCTCCGCATGGGGGCATGCAGAAGTATCTTTTGAGAATGTACAGGTGCCGGTGGAGAATATCCTGCTTGGAGAAGGTCGTGGATTTGAGATTGCTCAGGGCAGACTTGGACCTGGTAGGTTACATCACTGCATGAGACTAATAGGAGCTGCAGAAAGAGGCATGCAGCTGATGGTAGAAAGAGCTCTTAAAAGGACAGCCTTTGGAAAAAGAATTGCTGAGCATGGTTCATTTTTATCAAATCTTGCTAAGTGCGGGATAGACCTCGAACAGACAAGACTCTTGGTTCTTGAGGCTGCTGATCAACTTGATCGATATGGAAACAAGAAAGCTAAGGGAATCTTAGCCATGGCTAAGGTTGCAGCTCCAAACATGGCACTCAGAGTACTCAACATGGCCATGCAAGTTCATGGCGTTGTAGGATTGTCCTCTGATACTGTTCTTTCTCACTTGTGGGCTACTGCAAGAACCCTAAGGATTGCTGATGGACCTGACGAAGTTCATCTGGGAACAACAGCCAAGTTGAAAATTCAAAGAGCTAAGTTATAAAAATATCAACTTTCAAAGAAGTTTATGTACTGGAGGTATTCCTATTGTTATGGAAATAAATGGCATCCGTCGGCCTTGATGTGATTTTTTTTGTAAGGATGATAGTTTTCAGCATTCAAATATTCTCCATTGCTTCCATGATCTGCATGTTTGGGGTATTACCACTGAATTATTATGGTCAGGAAATGACTCACAACCGAATTCCTCACGAATCTTTGGAAGTTTTTACTATTGCCAATGTCAAGGAAGGGTCTCAATGGTTGTGGGTTTGGTTTTGCCCTGCATATTATCTCTTCCTCAACCGCAAGCAACCGTTTCCCTCATATTCCCTCACATGGATTTCTCGCTGCCCAAAGACTACCGAAGCCCAAACTATGTTTATCCCTTGTCAGTAGAAGCAACATCACATTAGCGAAGTTCTTCTCAGTTTTCGATTTATTATTCTGCCAAACAACCCCTCTTTCTTCTCTTGTAAATGACGGAAACCGAGAAGCAACAACCTTCATTAACGGATTCTTCTCTAAGTTTTCGGAGTTTCCATTATTCCTGCAGCCAAACAACCCCTCTTTCTTTCCTTGCAAACGACGAAAACCGAGAAGAAACACCATCGAAGGGTTCTTCTCAGGTTTCCTGCTTCCATTATTCCCGCAACTAAACAACCCTCTTTCTTTTCAGAACGATGAAACCGAGAAGCAACACCGTCAAGCGGTTCTTCTCAGGTTTCCGACGTTTATTATTCCGCACAAACAAATTCTTTCTTCCTCAGAATGATGGAAACCGAGAAAGAACACTATCATTAGAGGGGTTATTCTCTGGCGTTTCCATTATTCCCAGAAACAACCCCTTTTTTTTTTCAGAACACTAAAATGAGAAGCCACATTAGGGTTCTTCTATATTTCCGTTCCATTATTCCAGCCAAATAAATTCTCTTTCTTCCCTCAAACGACTAAACCAAGGTAACAATCAGAAGGAGTTCTTCTTTCGACGTTTCCATTATTCCAGCAAATAAATTTCATATTCTTTTCCTCAGAATGATTTGAATCGAGAAGAATAACACATTAGTTCTTCTCTAGGTTTTCGACATTTTCTATTATTCCTGCAGCCAAATAGCCGCTCTTTCTTTCAGAAGCGGAAACCGAAGCAACATCACATTAGTGGTTCTTCTCAGGTTTTCGACGTTTCATTCTTCCCCAAATAAATATCCCTCTTTTCTTTCTTGTAAACGATGGAAATCGAGAAAGAAACACCATCATTAGCGTTTTCTCTTTTTGACTTTCCCTATTCAATCCAAATAATCAACACTCTAAATCTCCTATTCAATCTCTCCGAACTCATGCAAAATTATTATCATTGTTGATGAAGGTAGAGAGGTCTTGATGTGTAAAAGAAATTGTATATTTCTGCTTTTACGCAGTGATCAAGACCCGCTAATGCTATTGTGGCATAGCAAGAGAAACGTTGCGAAGACACCGCCATTTCATTAAGGCGTCGAGAGCCAAAATAGTTGATATACCGGATGACGCCAATAATCTCAAATCTAAATTTTGATTAAACATTGGACTTTAAAAAAGGAGGGAGATTCAAGATTTATTTAAAAAAGAAATCAAGCATATCGAAAATAAATAATCTAAAATGAAATTTGAATGATTTAAAATTGCATATATGCTTGTGCTTTTTTATGTGATCGAAGACTCGCACGCCCATTGTGGCATAAGAAAATAAGATATTGTGTCAAGAGACACGCCGCTACGCATTGTACAGAGTAAGCCAAAATAGTTCAAGTAGCTCCCACGTGATGACGCCTAATATATTGTCAAATCTTCTTGGATTGCCTAAAATTCGGGACTTAAACAAATTTAAATAAAAATTGTTTAAAACACCATGACTTACATGAACAAGTTTGAATCAAAACTCAAAAGGGAAATTGAAGTATAAGTGATAAATAAAAATATTAAATCTTACTTGAAATACAATTGAACTTGCAGAATCTCTACAGGAAAATTAAGGCAAATGAAAACAATGAATTTAGAAGGGAATACATTCTATTTATATGCACGAATGAAGGAGCTTTCTTTAATCCAAAAATAAAAGAAAATTTATTATAATTATGATTTTCAAAATCAATAATTTCATTAATTAGGTGAAATTGTCTGAGTCATAAATATGACGGTAGAGATTTAAAAAGACAAATTTTAATGTCAAAAGCGCCACGAGTTAAGTTGAGATTAAATAAATATGAAATTAATCTCATAATCGAAAAAATAAAATAATATGAATTATCAAATAACCGCATGGGCCCCAACACAGTGTTAAATATTTAGATTCAGGTATCTGAGTATGCTGCGGAGGTGTAAAAATAAAGGAGAAGAATGATGAAATCAATTCAATCCTTTATAACTATATGCATGTAAGCTAATGAATGTCTCCATATGTTAATTCAAATCAATGAAAGATATAAGTATTCAATTCCATAATGTGATCATAAGTAGTCTAATCTTCTGCTTGAGTGTATACTAAATGATCAACTTCTAAAAGAACTTAAATTACAATAGATTATAAGACCTAATCTCTATACTGCATAGAGTTGACAGGTTGTTATGATATCATTAAATGATTTAAATTACACATAAGTCATAAGACCGATCCTCTACTAAGAAATATAATAGGTTTACTGGAATGAGTGTTGATTGAAAATTTCAACCGGAGGGGATATTATCATTAAAAAATATTTGATCTCTAAGTTAATTCATCTTAAAATGAAATTTCAATTAAGAAAACATCTGAACTGAATGAAATTCATTATTTAAATACTTAAAGCAGATAATTCATCCACCCATCCATCATCGTTTGTTGGGGAGCTAATTTCATGTCAAATAAACCATTATATTCAAACTCAAATAATCTCTAAGAAAGATGCTCCTCTATCCACGTATTTACCAAGAGCTACATATGACGAGTTACGATCATACCTCGACGTAGCACCAACGACACTATTATATTGCCAATGTACTTTTATGTTCTAAATGGCCACAAAGCATGAATCATACAGATATTTGATAGACAAAGTTTTGTCTTGTGACTTAAGCTCGCCTCCTGACAAACTTCACCTGCGCCTATAAGGATTTCTTGACGACGAACATATATTGTTGATAAGGATCATTCGGTCGGGGTCGACTACCTCCTCTACTAAGTCCACGACCGATATTTAACAACGAGATCTAGACGACGCTGATCATTCCACCAACCATATGCTTTAAGTTAAATAATGATGAATTTCATAAATTTTAAACCCAAATTTTAAACTCCATACGCTACTTATATGCTATGACAAGCGAAGCTAATGACTATCTTTAATCGTTCTCTAAGATTGAGATAATTAATTAACTATGCATAGAAAACTTGAATCGATCTAATATTCTCACAAATGAGTAATCTCTGGTAGTGTCTTATCTACTATTTCAGCCTTTCGAAAATTACACGACACTTTTAAATCAAACTCTCTTCATTCGGTTTGAGAAATTTTTCCAGCCTTCTTTGAATTCTTTTAGTACAAATCTCTTTTCTTTCTCTAAATCTCTTCAGCCTATTTTTTTGCCTATTTTCCATTGTAAATTTGAATTCATCTTTTGTAAAGATTGCATAATTTTATTTGTTGCTGTTAACCTCATACACCAATAAAGTCTTGGAAAATTCTACAATTATATTTTCTACCATATTGTTGTGTTTGTTAGCCGCTTAGCTCATAAGAGTAGATGTTTGTGGAAGTGCTCATCGTGTATAGCAGGGCATGTTTGGCATTGTGGTAGCTTTGTTGTTAAGGAGAAGGCCTCTTTGCTTTATGGCGTGATTTGATAGAATCCTAAACAAATCTGCTTAAATATGAATGTAGGCCAATTAGGAGTTGAATCATGTAAAAAAATACTCGTGCCCCTTTGCTTTGTAGTTTTGACATATGTTTATGTGATGATCTTTACATTAGATGCTTATATGCGATTGTGTGATCATCCTACTAATTTTTGAGGTTTTTATAAACTTAACACATAAAATCCTCTATATCACCAACATACATTTTGCAAATGCTTGTATCTTATATGATTTAGTGTTTGATATGTTTGAATTTTCATAGCATGTGTGCTGTTGATAAATTATAATTATGCTTATTAGTTACATTGATCACACATATAACTTTATCCATATGCTATAAACATTTTTTTGTGTGCACTTATAGGCTGCATTACTTCTTATAGGTTTATCGGCTTAGTTTAGTTGAGTGGAATCTTGATTATCGTGTTTATTATTTGATCATTTTCCAGTTTGCATTACATACTTTGTACACTTATGTACACTTGATTAGGTGTGTTATTGTGTGATTGTTTATTTGTATATTGTGCATATTATGTGGGATTAATTGGAAAAGTTTTGAAAGAAATTTTAAATGCCAGCTCTACACTCAATTCACCCCACATTGGTGTGCAATACCCATCAGCTTATATTCCTTGGCATCTATTTGAATCCTTGTCTCTTGCCAAACAAAGCGCATGTGTCCCACCTCTTTTTCTTTTCATAAGCTTCTTCTTCTTTTTAATGAAATGGTTAATTCTTTGATAACACATCCAAAGAAGTTGCTCTTTTGCTCTGACGCTGCACTAGTTGTTTGGTAATGCATTTCATTTGCTATAAGTCATTAATTACTGGTGACCTCTTTTGGCCTTTAATTTGCGAACTATTGAGTATTTTTCTTCTCTTCACATCCCTCTGTTCATCACCAAAATTAAAGAAAATATTTTCTTAAAAAAGAAGAATAGGTTGAAGACCGTGAATTAGAGGAAGAATTCACGAGTATTGGGCAAACTGCTTAATGATTTTACATGAGTTGTTTTTTGACTGCATTCTTGATGACATTAAGACACTTTTTACATGAGCACCATTGGTGACATTTCTTTCCACTTCCTCAAAGGGCTTCAGGTGCATAGCCAACTCCATAGTCGACGTTGGTGGTGGGGCCTTTATTGTAAGGAGAGTAATAGTTCATCAATCTTTTTCTTAGTATATATCTTTCTTTCGTGGAATGAAGGAGAAAATGAAGATTGGATACAAGATGGATGTTTTGGGGAGGTTTGACATTCCAAGTGCGCCTAATATTCTTGAGTATAAATATTAAGTTTGATTCATGGTTTCATTGGTGAAACTTTTATTTGGACAAGTTTAGCAGTTTATTTATTGTTTTATCTGAATAATTTGAAATAATGAGAATTCTAAATTGATTCTTTACAAATTTATTAGATTTAAAAAAGTTTACTATCTAAATCATTAGGCCATTAATCAAAAAGATTATATACAAAGTGTTTGGACTCAAAGATATAACTTTTCTTCAATATTTCCAAAGCTATGATATTATTTTTTTTTTATCTTGGATAATAGAAATTTTGAAAGTTTACATACATACCATATAATTCTTATGTATTTACACATCTAACATTTAAAATTTCATATTTTCATATATAATACTTTTCTATGCATATAAAGGTATTTCACTTCTTAAAATAGGTGATTGTGATATTCTTGATGTGATATTAAAGATTTGAGTACTATGTATGTAAATATTAAAGTTTTATATATTGAACTAAATAAGAATTGTGCGGTATGTATGTAAATCCCCCTAAAAAAATTGATAGTTAAACTTACGAGTTAATCAATCATAGTAATTTTATTATCTAAAACTGAGATAGTTATTTTAAGCTTCTTTCATCGTCAATTTGTAGAAGTTGTAACTACTCCATCATTATAGTTGATTTGTTTTCAGCAAGCGAGGACCTCAATTTTCAGTACTTCTTGAATGCATCAACAAGCTTCCTTTTCTTCTATGGTTCTAGCAGCAAAATTCTCGTCACATGCATTTAGGGTTGATACAAAACATCCTAAAGCTTTGAGTCGGCAACTACATGATCCATTTAGAAGAAAGCCTGCAATAACGGTAAGAGCTCATTTTAATTGTCTATTATAATGTTCATTATAAGAATGGCGTCATCTTTCTTTCTGAATATGCTATTTGAAATTTAGGTTCCATCAGATGACTTCAATTTTATTTCAGTATGCTTTTGAAAATTAATACATTATTTAATAAGCTGTTTTATTTCCCAAGTGGAGGTTCCTCTTTGTCTGCAACTTGATGTTATTTATTGCACTCCTTTCTTTACTACTCACCCATAGCACGCCGCCTTTCTAATGGTGCTCTTACAAAATATGTGCTAACAAAGTGATTTGCACAATACGTACAAAACCTTAATGATCACAGCATGACAGTACGCAATGGATGAAGGGCTGATCCAATTCTTTTATGTGCTGGTTTTGGTGTGTCGTAGCCAATGCAAGCTGACAATGCCTCCATCTTATTTTATTTGGCTGAGCCATTCCTCACTGTTGTGGAATGGGGCTATGCAAAGAGTTTTTATATACTATTCTGGTTCATGTACCAGAGCACTCCAATATTTTTCCAACACCTCGCTGAAGTTGGTGAATATATATTTTTCATTCATAATATGGTACAATTGCTTGAAACACTTTACTATTTACTCCCTTTGTAAGCACGTTCGCAAGCTATCGATCACTATGCGCATAGGATATGCAAACTAAGCCATTGTCTCACTTTTCTTCATTGAAGCGTTAGTCGACCTCTGTATTATTTGTCCATTCATGTTGCACTAAATGATGAGGTATGTTGATTGAAAATCTATTGTCGCATCAAAGTCTTATCAAACAATCCCATAGAATTTCTAATTTCTCTAAGATGATTTTTAGTCACTATAGTTTACAAATACCTTTAGCCATTGCTCAAAACTTAACTTTCACAACTTAGTATAGGATGGGATATAGAGATGTAAGTTTAAGACCAGGGAGGCATAGATTCTCATGAAGGAAAAATAATGAGAGAAAAAAAATTATATTTTTTTCATGACTAAATTCTCCCTCTAAAGTGTTGATCTCACTTTTGGAGTGAGCTCTTAACCTTCTTCTTAGACTTAGACTTTCTAGACACTAAAACCTTAGTCATAGACATAAAGTGATTAGTGAACACTTAACCTGTGAGATTTGTTAATCATAAGATTAGCTTTGCTTAATCTTTCATAAAGCCAAATCTAGATACACTTTCAAATCAAATCGATTCAATTCTCAAACTAAATCTCAAATTCAAATTCCAAATCTAATTTCAGATTTGACTCCAAATGATTAAAATTCAAAATCAACTTCAAATCCTAAGACCCTTCCTAAGTCATATGAACTACATTCATAAGCTTAGTTAAAACTCTCCTTAGATCAAATCAAACTAAATTAGTCTCTTTATAAATCAAATATTCCTTCATTTATATTCACAAATATAAATGAAATCAAAATGATCAAAACTATATCAAAATCAAATCCAAACTCAATCTAAACCTTAAGCCAATTCTTGGACTTAGCCAAATTCAGATCAAATCAAATAATGAATTTTTCTTAAATCAATCATTCATTCAATCAACTCAAATATAAATGAAACCCATAATCATCAAAACCAAATCAAGCAACCCAAGTCAAACCCAACTTAGCCCTTTTGACTTTAAAATTTCAAATGAGCCAAAATCTCTAAATTGATTGCCTTGAATTTATATTCCAATCTAGGCTCATATATATGTTCAACTAAACTCAATTAAACTAAAACCAAAACCAAATAACTTAGGTTCATTTGATCCAAAGTGATTAAAGACATTTGAATAATCCAACCCAAATTGGATTAAACCAAGCTCATCAAAATCTTCTACCATGATTATTTATCAGATGATCAGATGAATCAATTGCAAAGCAAAGCCAATTGGTCATTTGATCTAAATTGATCCAAATTGGTCTAAAGGATCAAATCGGTCAAATCATGATCTAACCTAAATTGAAACAAATGGTCAAGTTCATTCCAAATTGATTTAACTAAAAGCATACTAAACCTAATTTGATCAATCGAGCCCAATTGGTCAACTTGACTAAACCTAACTCAAATTAGCCTAAAGGGTCAATTTGTCCTAAATCCAAATTAAATCTAAATTAAATTTAAATTAATTTAAACTAAAGACATTCATATTCAATTAGCCAATTGAACATGAATCAACTCATAACCTAATTTACTTAATCAATTTTCAAATGGGTCAATTTGACCCAATATAACCTATATGACCCAAATTGGGCAAAGCCCTTGAAATCCAGACCCATCATCGCTCAAACCCGACCCAAACCCATTTGGGATCAGCCCAAAACAAATCGAACCCATTTAAACCCCTCATGGATCTTTCTCCACATAGGATTCCACCCAACCTCATTTAATTTTCTCATCACATGCACTTAACTCCTCCCAACATTTGCATTGAATAAGGTTGATTATATGACAGCAAGAGAGGATTTTGGAGTAAAAATTCAAAGTCCTCAATCAATCTATCATCCATCCCAAGCAAGCTGACAATCAATTTGGAGCCAAAAATTCAAAAAATATTGAATTTTCGGCCATTATAAAAGGAGGGGGAGATGAGGCTTTAGATCACTTGCTCCCACCACCATTCAACCCCCAAAGCTCCCCAAAGCAAAAAGGAACACATCCCCCACCTCTTTGGGCCATTTTTTAGCTCAAAAATACAAATAATGTTCTTTGCGACAGAAACATAGAGAAGATGTTCAAGGAGGCAAGGGTTAAAGATCTCAAAG
The DNA here is from genome assembly GCA_021442155.1 of Cymbidium sinense. Lineage (NCBI taxonomy): Eukaryota > Viridiplantae > Streptophyta > Magnoliopsida > Asparagales > Orchidaceae > Cymbidium > Cymbidium sinense. Next base: position 2,797,598 of record CM038232.1, read on the forward strand.
CTTCCTCACATGCCAGTTAAATCCACCGCAAAACTATCCCCGAGGTAAATTTCTCCAAACCGTAATTTAGATTGCATTTTGTGTTAATTTTCTTCCAATTTTAGGAATTTCTTTTAGAATATCTTGCATTTTTTACTTTAAATCATATCATTTCAAAAATAAAATTTTTTTATAATCGTAAAACGAGTCCATTTGGACAAGTTTGATTAAACCCTCATTTTTCCAAAAAAAGGTTGAAAACATCGCCACCGTCATGGGCTACAACCGTTGATCCCGTGGTTTGCGGACGATTGGACGCGTGGATCACGACCGCCTTCAATCGCCGGATGCACCGACCGTCCGACGCACGCGACGATCGATCGACGGTGGATCGCCTTCGATTGCTCGAGATGCCCATCCGATCACGCAGTTCGGATCGGACTGATCACGCCATCGCATCGATCGCCTGATTGCGTGATCTGTTTTGGACCTTCCGATCTGCGATTAATTTAAGTTTTAGTAAAAATCAAATTTCATCAATTAAACCAAAAATATATCAGATTAATTTGAAATTTTCAAGGATTGAAAATAATATTAAAACACACATACCATAAATATTTCAAGTGAAAAAGACTTTTAGATTGGGAGAAATCAAATTTTGAAGTTCAGATTGTCCATTTTAATAAAATAAATCAAATAAAAATTCATAAATTTATAAAAATCTTCAAAATAACATAAATCACTTTAATTGACATCTAGGACTCTTAAGAAAATAATGTGATTTTTGAATTTGAATCCTAAACAACACTTAAGATTAAAGTTCAATCAATTAAGGAGTTAATTAAAACTTAATCTAAAAATAATTTAAATAGCAAATCAAAAATCAAAAATAAAATAACACTTAAGCAATCCTTAAACAAACTTCAAATCAAAAAAATTTCTTTCTTAGAGAAAATTAAATTAAACATGATTAAACCTATTTAACTTTATAAAACTCAAATAAATGATTAAATCTTAAATCAAACTTAAAATTAAACAAATCTAAGAAACTGTTAACATGGGTCAATCTAGCATAATTAAACCTACACTAAACATGGAATCTTAACCATATGAAATTCCTTAATGAGTATAAATAAATTGAAACTAATTAATCATTAAATAAACTAAAAGTCAAATTGATTAACAAACCAATTCAACATAATCATTTAATACTAATCGAATTAAACCAAACAAAGTTGAAGTAAATTTAATTAACATATGATTAAATCACATCCATTTGGAATAAGATAATTAATTTAATAATTAAATATTTCAACCTAATAACTAAATCAAATATGTTAATGAAATCAAACAAATATAATAAATGAATCAAATCAAGTAAAACCCTAATCATAAATAATCAAACTTAATTGAAATGAAATAAATAATTAATTCACTTAACAACAATGATGGTAATAATAATGACCCCTTAATTAAATCAAACTTAAGTAAAACACTTAACTAAATCAAATCATTCACATATGAGAAATTAAGTCATTAATCTCTAATTAAATAAACCCTTAATAAATTTAATGATTTAAAAATTTAATTACCCTTAATCAAACTTAATTAGTCAAACATCTAATTAGTACAAATTTAATGAATTAATCCATCATCTTAATTAATCAAATTAATTTAAATAAGTTATTAAAGCTAACTCAAAAAAATTAAGCTTAAATCAAACCCTTAATTAAATTTAATAATCACACCCCTCAAGTAAACTAATTAAGTTAATCAAATTAATCATATTAAACCTAAGCTTAATCAAACATAAAATCAAATACTAATCTAAACCTAAATTAAATCTAGATCATTAAGTCATTAATATCTAATTAAACAAATCCTTAATTAATCTAATGATTTAAAAATTTAATTACCCTTAATTAAACTTAATTAATCAAACATCTAATTAATGCAAATTTAATAAATTAATCCACCATCTTAATAAACCAAATTAACTTTATAAATTAGATTAAAATTAATTCAAATCAAACACTTAATTAATTTAATAATTAATTTAATCACACTTATTAAATAAATTCATTAAAGTCAATTAAATTAATCATATTAAACTTAAACTTAATCAAACATAAATGCAATTAAATACCAATCATTTCTTAATTTAAACTTAAATCATTAATTCATTAATTATATCATTAACCTAAATAAATATGAAATCAATTTTTTTTTTAAAAAAGTAAACAAATCTTTACTTAATTTAATAATTTGATCACACCTCTTAAACAAACTAATTAAGTTAATCAAATTAATCATATTAATCTTAAACTTAATCAAACATAAATACAATTAAATACTAATCAAAACCTAAATTATTAAGTCATTAATTACATCATTAGTCTAAACAAATATGAAATCAAATTGAAAATTAAACAAACCTCTATAATTAACATAATACACTTCTTAATTAAATTAATTACATAATCATATTGAACCTAAGCAAACCTATAGACCAATAAAGCTAATCAAATAAAATTAAATCAAATTAAATTAAATTAAGAAAGACTCTCATCAATTTAATATGTAATCAAATCAAATCTCATTCAACCTACTTAAATAAGATAAAATAATTAACTATCTAATGTATGAAATCAAAAAGCAAATCAAACTTTGAAAAACATGACAAATGGATGATTAAAAGATAAAATTTAATTACAAGAATCAAACTCAATTAAAATCAAAATAAAATCTCAATTAATCTACCGATCAAACTATAAATGAATGAACTATAATCAAATCAAATAAACATAAAGTCAAGTCACATAACCATAATCAAAGAAAAGAATTAAATATTAATTTAAAAGGATATTGAATTAAGATTTAATTAAACCAAAACATCTAATCAAATTAATCAATCAAAAACACATGAATTTAAACAAACTTAAATTTCATTAGATATCAAGGATATTGAATTATCAAAATTTAATTAAACTAAAACATCTAATTTGAAATTAATCAATCAAAAACGCATGAATTTAAACAAACTTAAACTTCATTAGATATCAAGGATATTGAATTATCTAGATGTAATTAAACCAAAATATCAAAATCAAATCAATCAATCAATTAAATACTTAAATTAACTCAAATTCTAAGCTCTAAATCAAATCAAATAAATTATACAAATTCAAATGGTCTAATTAAGATACTACTTTTAGTTAGATTTTTTAAGAACTAGTATGTAGAATAGAGTGAGTTCTATCTACAAATAAAATTCATTCTGCTCTTCATTCTTGAAAACTTAAACATCATTTTAACCAAATAAAAGTAAAAAAAATTATTAATTCATTTAAATTGAAATCACCTAAAGATAAAATTTAAACAAATTCAAACTCCAACTGAAACTTAAACTAAAGAAGCCTAGTAAAGTTTTGTCACACAAGCCTTAAGCATACACATTAGAATACTAAGTCACCACTTCTAGCTAAGTTGTTGTATGATGATGTGTTTATTGATGTAATATTTTAGATTTGATGGTAGTGTATGTTTCAGATTGGATATTAGTCATTATTTAATCATGTTTTATGTGGGGTGCTAAGGGTTGTTTGTGCGTTTTTTACTAGCATAACTCATGTTAGGATAGCTTGGTTATATCCATGTGAGGTGCTAAGTCCAAATAATTCATATAGGGTTGTATGTTGTGTTTAGCTAACATTTATTTTGTAGTGTAGATTTATTTTTCCTTTTTTGATGTAATTTATTAGAATTAGGATTAATGTTATGGGAGATTAGATGAGCAAAGGAAGGCTTAGTCCCCTGTGCTTTATGCTTTGGAGCAAATCAAATCAAAAGAAAGAGAAGAAGAAATGAAGAAAAGAAGACCCCATAGATATATATATTATTTTTGTAATCCGGTCAGAGTATAGAACTGCTACCCATCTTTTTTTTCTCATTTCGGTGTACGCAACCCGACCGATTGCCTTTTATTCTTTTAATGATAGTCTATAAAATTGTTTGATGTTGTGTTTATATTCATTAGAACAACATGCTTTTCATAATTTTGTTATGGCTTGAATGTGTCTGATGCTGAGGTGATAAAATTAATTTTTCTACCTCAATAACTCATAACTAAAATTTTAAAACAACTCATAACCTCACATAAAAGCCTAGAATTAAATCAAGATAATAAAATTTTTAGCAACCCTTTGGGATGAATGAATGTATAATATCATGCATGTCATATTATTTTACTCTTAAGAGGTTTTCCATCTTTGCGAGAATGAAGGCTTAACTGAGAGCCTTTGATGGAAGAACCCCTTTCTCTCGATTTGGCCCATAATCAAGTTCTCATGTATGGCATATAAAATCCATAGCCTATGTCAAAATAAAAGTTCAAAAGAAGCAAATAAATTTGATAAAATTTGCATTTAGTCATGAATTCATACCACTCTCAGTCTCTGAGTGAGTTTAAGGACTTAGTTTCTTTTAAATAAACAATCAGCCATCTTGTAAAACAAAGACTACATGGATTTAAAGGAGGAGTTAGTTCCACTGCATTAAATAAAGTCCAAAATGGTTCATCCTCTCTCGTGGAGGAATCAAATACTCATTCTTTCTAGGTTGTGCTTTTGTACCTTGGCTCTTTAGTTTAGAATCTTTAGCTTTCTGCTACAAGCATAAATCCTCACCTCTGCATTTTCACTCTTATTTGAATTATAGTCTAGCAATCTAATAAAATATCAACTCAAATAATTAACTCTCTTCAAATTTCAAAAAAAATATAAAACTTAATTATATGATAGATTAGAATGCTCACTAGGTTTCTTAGTATCATGAGCATTTTTTATTTTCCGCCTTTGGATTTCAAAAATAAGTCTTCTCCTTGATCTATCCCATTTGATTTTCTAAAATAATAATCCTTTGATAGTCTTAATTGAAATCTTGGAGGCCCTAATTGTCACTTTAATGAGAGTATTCTTAAAGAATTCACATTCCTGTGATGTAATTATACTGCTTTCATGGGAACTTAACAAACCCGACTTAAAATAAGTCTTATTTTTCTTTTATGTAAGTAGGGAAAGATCGGTATATTCAAGACATATCATTTGAGTCATTATTACAGTCCATTATAGGGTGATTTCTATCTTTCAGATAGTACATCATTCTTAATGTCGCAGTCACTTCAATAAGTCCCTAAGATCTACGTGGTGTCCCACATCCTTAAAAATAAACATCCATTTTTTTCTGACTCACAAGGTTCCTCTCCATCTTGGATAATTATTATCTCCAAGCATCGATAGTGGACTTTTATTTTATATAAGCTAAGACTATCATTCTTTCTTGGCGATTATTTCATCCTTAAGCAAAGCTTGCCAACATCCTTTTAGTTTCAGACCTCACCAGTGTTTTAAAATTCCTATGGTTCTCCCAATAGTGAAAATTAAAATAATCAAACAAAGAGATGACCAAAATTAAGAACTTCTTCACCATGTCGATGGAGGCAAGGTTCATCCCATGAACAATAAGAAAATAAAGCTCTTTTACAAAATAACATGTCTTTCTAAAAGCACTTTTTCAAAATTCACATAATAAGAGATATTTACAAAAAATTTGTAAGAAATTTTCAAAACGGCACAAAACACATAACCAAACCTCGTTTAACAAATCCTATGATTGTTACATGGAGGTTCTTTTCAAAATAAAAATCAACCATTTTTTAATGTCTTTTTCAATAGCACATTTTCTTTGGAAATAGTTATCCTCGTCCCACATACTCAAATTTGTTGGATGGAGATTCTATTTTTGAATTAAATTATAATATAAAATTGAAACTCCACTTAGTATACTTCATATGTGCTAGAGTTGAAGTTTTCTCCTTTTGAAAAAGTAATAAATCATATCACACAAAAGAGAAGTCAAGACATATTTGAAACTGACATACCCAAATTTGATAAATGGAGTTCCCTTGGAGAATATAGAAAATTGAATTCTATTTATATTTGTCGATAATACTCTTGCCAAAGTCTTGGACTTCAAAACACATTGAGCTCATTTGACATGTCAAGTATGTCAAATGAGAATTTTGAAAATCATAAAAAACAAATTGAACTCCATCTAACATACCTAAGTTTGTTAAATAAGTTCTTTTCTTTCAAAATCATAAACACATTTGAATTTTCATTTAACATACAAATTTGTTATGAGAATTTCATTTTCAAAATCATAAACACATTTGCTTTCACTTAACATACCAAATTTGTAGAGTTTCATTTTCAAAAATCATAAATACATTTGACTTTCACTTAACATACCAAATTTGTTAAGTGAGAGTTTCATTTTCAAAACTCATAAACACATGATTTTCACTTAACATACCAAATTTGTTAAGTGAGAGTTTCATTTCAAAAATTATAAACACATTTGACTTTAATAACATATCAAATTTGTTAGTTTTTTAAAATAATAAATACATTTATTTTCTTAACATACCAAATTTATTAAGTGAGTTTCATTTTCAAAAATCATAAACACATTTGACTTTCACTTAACATACCAAATTTGTTAAGTGAGAGTTTCATTTTTAAAAATCATAAACACATTTGACTTTCATTTAACATACCAAATTTGTTAAGTGAGAGTTTCATTTTCAAAAAATCATAAATATATTTGACTTTCATTAACATACAAATTTGTTAAGTGAGAGTTTCATTTTCAAAATCATAAACATTTGACTTTCACTTAACATACCAAATTTATTAAGTGAGAGTTTCATTTTCAAAATCATAAACACATTTGACTTTCACTTAACATACCAAATTTGTTAAGTGAGAGTTTCATTTTCAAAAATCATAAACATATTTAACTTTCACTTAATACCAAATTTGTTAAGAGAGTTTCATTTTCAAAATCATAAATACATTTGACTTTCCATTTGACATATCAAATTTATTTCATTTTAAAAATCATAAACACATTTGACTTTCACTTAACATACCAAATTTGTTAAGTGAGAGTTTCATTTTCAAAAATCATAAGCACATTTGACTTTCACTTAACATACCAAATTTGTTAAGTGAAAGTTTCATTTTCAAAATCATAAACACATTTGACTTTCACTTAACATACCAAATTTGTTAAGTGAGATCTCTTTTCAACACATTTGATCTCTATTTTAACATACCAAATTTGTTAAATAAGGATCCAATTTTTCATGTCAAACCACACTTGAGCTTTCACTTAACATACCAAATTTGTTAAGTGAGAGTCTCATTCTCAAAGAAAAATAAATATATCTCAAACAAATTTGGGGCTTTCACTTAACATATCAAAGTTGTTAAGTGGTTCTCCCATCTTCAAAGAAAAGTAAATTTATCTCACAATCACATTTAACTTCACTTAACATACCAAATTTATTAAGTGAAAGCCTTATCATCAGACACAAATCAAACACATATGATATCTATTTAACATACCAAATTTGTTAAGTAAGAAGTCTTATTTTCAAATCAAAATATCACACAATCAAATCTTCATAAGCAAAAATATTTCAAACACAAAATCACAACCTCTTCTTAGATACCCAAATTTGCTAAGTATCTTTCAAACTATCAATATTTTCAAACAAGATGTACAAAACACAAATATCTCCAAGAAAATCTCTCTCAAATTTTAGAACCCCACCAACCTACCTAAATCGGTTTGAGTATGGGTTCTAAATCAAAATCAAATGGCAAAAGACTCTCCTCAATATCCAAAATCTCTCCAAAATATGAACCCACTTAACATCCTTAAGATTGTTAGGGTTCAAATTCTAAATCAAATCTTGATCAATGATTGAAGGTGAATATCAAGGCAAGTGTATGTTATATTTCAACAATGCAGACTGCACTCTTCTAGTCCTCGCTACAACATCATGGCTTCCAACAAGTTTGTTTGTTTTCCTTCCCCATTTTCCTGATCGCTCTCTACTATTGGCTCCACCAAGATCATTTACTTTGGCCATGGTTTTGAGGGGTGAGGATTTGCAGGGGACCTCACCACAATTAGAGGAGGAGGTGGCGCAGACGCCACTTATCATTCGATATGCCATGTGATGAAGCCTCCACTAAAGAGGAAGGCCATGTGCTCCTACTACCGCCAAGATCATTTTTGTAGTTGTTCCACCTGTGGCCGCTTCCCCATGCCTAAAGTGGCTACTATCCTCCTTGGACACCAAAGGGAAGACTGCCTTGGTTTCAGATAGTCTCCTCCACGCTGAGGTGGGTTCTGCCATACCTACACGCATAGGCAATAAGAATCGCAAGGTCAAGCACATCAAGAGGGTGAGATAGATGGAGCTAAGCCTCCCATGGCAGGAGGGATCTCACAGACCTCTCCACATTTGAGTGGTAGTAGGTTTCACCCCTCTCCCCCTCGATGGAGAGGAGGACTACAGGAGGATTGCGCACCACTCCACCACCAAAGATATTTCGACACCTGAGGAGCATTCAAGCATGTCGCCATGATCCTTATGCCAGTTGGTTTGATGACGCCGTGAGTCCCAGATAGTTTTTTGATCTGGTACGTTATCCTGGGAGAGTCGGGGAGAGAGCCTGGAGGCTCGTGGCATCACTGATGAGTGGAGGGAGAAGAGGTCTGTGGCACCTCCGCCTCATATTTTCTCGAGCCACCAGGCATCATTCGATAAACATCATCCTACCTGCTACTACATAGGAGTAGCTAGTGAAGGTTTACCTCCACACCTCCAATCACCACTCACCATCGCTCATCATCCACTCATGACATCCCCCATTCCACCAAGATCTAAGCCCCATTTGGTGAAAGATCCCCATTGATCCCATACCAAGGATCCCACTCCATCTACTCCACCATGAGGTGAGGTGAAGCTCTCACACCTCCCCTCGCCACTGAAGAATGAAGACCGCCGCGGTCGAAGTCACCATCCACAAGCAGTTGTCACACAGAACCCTTGTCTCCACCGCAGAAGATCAATGGTGGGGTAGAGGATAGATGTGTTCCAAAGTAGATCCTCCCACTGTCACAAGGAAGTGATCAAAGATATACCTATCGAGCATAAGCCTCCTGTGAGACATTAAGATGCAAAGCAATGCCCGGCATGTATTTATGTCAAGAGTATAGCCTCCACCGCAATGAGTGTTTGTCCCAACGATTAGACCGCTTCGATGAGATCGCCAAGATTTTTCGAGAAGAGGAACTCTTCTGATGATTACTCGAGGATGCTAGGTCTTTTGATCCAAAGGATGATCTCTTGGAGGACTCAGGAAGTCCATATATACACTAGGGTTCCTCCCAAGGGATCAACATACAAGAGTGTTGTAGTTGAGAAGAAGACTCATTCAACCCAACACTTCAAGAATAAGGCAGAGATGAGCATATCAGTAACATGGAGAAAAGAGTTGAAGACTTGCTAGCAGAAGTCCTAGCACTTCAAGGCCAGGCTCCATCACAACCTACTCGAGGTCGACCACCGGTTATGCATGTTCTGATCACCCAAGAGTACATCTCCGGACCAGATAGTGGTAGATAGGAAGGTGGTGGACACCTCCATACAAGAAAAGATATCAAGCGCTAGTGAGCAAGTAACAAGGAAGACAAGCCCGAGGTGGCTCTATCTCTGGGGTAGACCCTCAGGAATTTGATGGTGTCCAATATCCTAAGGGTTTTGTGCCTCCTTCCTTCAAAATTTTGATGGCAAGGGGAACTCCAAGACATAGCACATTTCGTGGCCAAATGTTGCAATGTGTGAACATGCACTTATTTCATCTCTTCATAGTAGTTTTGCATCACATTTGATTGAAACTACCCAATGGTTCGAAGACTTTGTTGAGTTGAGCACTTTATTAAGAGATTTGTTTGCTCAAGTGCGATCTTGTGAAGCTCAACAACACCCCAATGAGTCCCTTTGTCATTATATTTTAGAAATTTAAGTATGAAATGCAACCATAAATGTCAATAAAGATGCCATTAAAAATTCTTCTCAAGAATATTCATGGCCACCTTCATGCTTAAAGGGATTTACCATTAAACATTTGAGAAATTAATCAACAAAGCGCTACCACAAGGAGGGGTCAAACAATTACCTTTAAAGACCAATCGTTCTCAAGCCAAGCATTCAGAAGAAGAGTAGTGCCGTTAGAAAAAGGAAAGTGCCAAATGAGCTCAATAGAGACCTTCATGCACCTCCATCCACCTCCTCTACCACACACAAAGATACACCACCACCATAAATGCCACAACGCCTCGCCCTCCATTATACTCAGCAGGTACTCATATCCACCGCCATTATTACCCACCTACTGTCGACGATTGAATAAGTCATATTCATTCAAGAGGGAGGTAGAAAGATCTTTAAGAATCTCTTAAAGAAACCCAACTTTCGCACTGAGCCCAAGAGGTAAGATGTGCAAGAGTAATGATCCTAACTATCCCTACCACCCATGTTAATCATGTCGGAGGATTGTGTCACCTTTTAAGGACTGGCTTGAGCTACAAGTCGAGTATTATCCCCAAGAATACTTATTAGAACAACCTCAGTTCTATCGAGTAATTCTTGGGATACGATCCTCTTAAGACAAAAAAAAGAAGGTTGGGATATTGTCTTATCTCGAACCTCTAAAAAAGTGGTCTCTAAGATCAAAAAATTTTCTTTACATGTTCCTGATGTAACTCAAACCTCCAACAACAAGGAAGGTTTGTAAGTTGCCAAAGACAACTTGAAGAAGGTGTCACCCCGACAGTAGCAGACAGCCTACCTTACTTGCCCTGGATAGCATAGCAATACAACCACCGTCAGTCCAGCACTCCATCCACCTCATACTACTTCTTCCTCCACTAGCTCCTCTTCTCAATAGAGCATATCAGACAAGGGCACTATACCCCTTATCTCGCTTATTTTATTAGATTTCTATCATGTACCTCCATCTAAGAAGAAATCAATGAAGAAAGCTTTCACTTACATCTTGTCCACTTCTGATACTCTAGATTTTATTCTTCTCAAAACTCTCCAAGTCTATAAAATAATAATGATAACTCTAGTTCTGATCATTCTTCTTGATTTAGAAATGGATTTCATTTCTAAATCACACGATTCACCTTGAGATTGATTTGGAGTCATCCGATGATGATCCCATAGGAGAAGTGGTAGTACACTGAGAAGGTAGAACTTCATAAATTCATCATTCCAAGAGATCAAGTTAACCTTCGTGGTGGCAAAGTTCTACCTCCTGGGTGGCACCTCGTGATAAGGGTAAGCAAATCATTGGTTCTAAAGTGATAACCCTCCACAAGATGCTCCACCCATGGATATGCTTGTGGAGGATCAAGCCAACTACAATGTCAGAAGACATCTTAAAGTCACTTAAGTTAAGCATATGTAATGCCCTTATCTTATCCAAAGAGATGAGAGAATATCTAATCAAGGCTCTTCTTGATCCGGAGATATGCTTAGCCACCGACCGCCGCTAAAGAGGAGGCTCGTGAGGACACTAGAGTTACATTCGATGAAGACTTGCTTCTGTGAATGACAAGCACAACCGCCTCTTACATTACAATGGGAAGATACAAGATATCTAGAGTTCTTGTCATCGATCAATATTAATAGAGTCTAAAATCTCACTTGAGGATTGACATCTCCAAACTTTCAAAAGAGATGATGTTGAGAGGATTCAATGAACAAGGCGAGAGGGCTTTGCTCTATAGTCCATTAGAAGTAGATGATTGGAAGACTACCGCCAAGTTTCATATTATAGACTCGTGATACATCTTTCAATGCTTTGGGTGGATACATACATGAGAACAATGTGGTTCCATCCTCTCTACACGTGCATGAAGTTCATGAGGGTGGGATTGAATACATGTCAAAGGAGATCTTAAGCCATTCAGTTCATGAGGTCAAATATATGAGGATGCTACTATCTCCTCAAAATCAACAAGTCTATTCTCGTGAACTTGGAAAGTTCAAAAATAAAAGAAAAAGAAAAGTAAAAAAGAAAAAGAAAAGAAAAAAAGGAAATGAGAAAGAAAACAAAAGGGAGCGAGAAATAGACTTGGAGGAGAAAGTAGAGTCTAATTAGATTCCACCCAGTCATTACTCCATTCAACATATGGGTAGGATGACTCGACCTCCACCAAAAGGAAGAGATCCAGAGACATGCCTGGGATGGAAGACCTCCTTATGGCCACCAATAGAGTTATGTCTCTGTCAGACTACACCTACCATATCTATAGACTTAGAATCTCCGAGGATGAGTCATATATGATTAGTAGCTAGCACTTCCGCAAGATCTCCATGCAAGTGACAAGTGACAGAGAGAATGAAGACCGGTTCCTAAGCAAAAGCATAAGTGTATCCAAGTCTATATGTGAAATAATGAGGCATCAAACTTTAGCTCTAACCCCACTTTCCTCATAAAAAAAGTTGAGGGTTTAGTAGTTAAGGAAGCCCCAAGTCTTCCACAAATGTAAAGTGCGTAAGTTCTTTCTTGGAGCATCATCCTCAAGTCAAGAAGTGATGTAGAACTTGAGGATGATTCATATAAAGATTTAATAGAATTACCTTTTGATTGGTACTCCTTGTGTTCTTAATTTAGCAAAGAAAGGATTAATTCCACATGCTTGGTCTAAACACAGTGATTACTTTGAAAGGTTATGGGACAACAAATGCGCATATTCACAATCAAGATCGGACTAGGATTCGGATAAGGGTCCAATGATGATGATTACGCTCATCATCATTTGAACTGACAGTTCTTTTCAAATCATGCTAACTCATATGAGGAGGTGTGCTTAGAAACTTAGATGATCCAAATGACTTTGAAGTCAAGGATGCACCATAGTTCAAGAGAGATCATCAACTATCGATGAGCTCAAAGAAATCAACCTAGAATCAAGAAGATCCACGCCCAACATATATCGCTTCTATTGAATGAAAAAAGAAACCAATGATTTAGTGAAGCTATTGATTGAAGTGGATTGCTTTGCATGGAGTTATGAAGAGATGCCTATTTCACATAGCCCATAAACTAGCAATATAACCTAATGCTAACCCTAAGTGCTCTAGATGCATGATTAGAACAATAATGTCACTTCAAATCAAGAACCGATCGATGTCTTTATTAGGAAGAAAAATATCCCACCTAGTTGGTGATGTAAGAAAAAAAAAATGACCAAATTCACATACATTGATTTTAGGGATCTAAATAAGGCATGTCCTAAGGATGAATTTTCACTTCCTATACTAATTAATGGTGGACATCACCTCATCTCATGCAAGATATTCTTTTTATGGATTCATCCGCTACAACCAAATTAAGATGGCCAGAATAGAAACACCTTTCAACCCCGAAAATCTATTGTTATAAGGTCATGCCTGCCTTAAAATGTGCCACATACCAAAGCCATGACTCAAATCTTCGATGAACTCATTCATCATCAAGAATGTTACATTGATGATCTCATTATCAAAAGAAAAGGAAGACCATCTCTTTGACTTGAGAGTAGTTTTTGAATTAAGACAATACAACCTCAAAATGAACCCCTAAAGTGTGTATCTTCGATAAAAATTCTTTGTTGTCGACATCGGAATTGAAATCGATCCTAAAAGATCAAAGATATTAGAAATGCCACCCCTAAAAGCCTAACACAACTCGTCATTCCAAGGGCTGTATCTAAGATGCTTCATTTCCAACTTATCGTGAAGATGCCAACCATTCTCGACTTGTCAAAAGGATGCCAAGTTCAAATGGGATGATGACAAGATGCTTTCAAGACATCAAAATATGATGACACCGCTACCCCTATCCCGCAAGCGCACATATTATATATTGTTGCATTAGATGACTCCTTGGCGCTTTGTTGGCTCAAACCAACGAAGGAAGGAGAACGCTTTATTATCTCGCCATCGCCTAATCCCCGCCGAGGCAAACTATCCACCTATTGAAAAGCTCGCCTAGCTTTAATCTTTGCATCCCAAAAGCTACGACACTACATATTTTCATAAGGTGAACTTGATCTCTAGAGTCAATCCACGCAATATCTCATGACACTAACCTTATCTGATGGCCGGTGTTGGTCCATGATTTTGTCTCATATAACATTCACTCATGTGCGTAAAAGGATAAGCACTTAATTTCTTAGCAACATCCACTCTCATCTCTTTAATGATGATCTCCCATGAACAAATCATGAACTTACTAGCTCGCCGGGAGAGATGTACTTTGATGGTGCAGCTTCCTCTCAAAGAGGAGAAGAACCAATTACTATCCTGTGGAAGGGTAGAATAGTTCTTCTAACTCAAGACCGCGATGTGATGAGATTCTCATATTATCTATCCAATCCATGCACCAACAACAAAGCCAAATATGAGGCTTTGATTGGCAGTCTAGAGTTAGTCATTACACTATGTGTTCAGAGCAACATCTTTGGGGATTCTTCTAGTCATCAACCAAATCATGGGTCCTACAAAGTTCTAAAGCCTAAGCTCATCATTACCAAGTACACTATGGAGTTGTTGGCCCAAATCCTAGGTTACCATCTACAAGATTCTCGAGGAGAGAATGCGTAGTACGATTAGCTGCTTCCTTGCCAAAGAGTTGGCATGTCCGTAAGATGAGTCCATTCCAATAAGGGTCCAAAATAGAAGTCTTATCCCTTATTGATGTTGAACTCATCGAGATTCTCTCTGAAGGGGAGGTTGTCATTGCCAAAAGGACAAGTAGATTGGAGGCAACCATTCATAGATTATTTAAATAGGCAAACTACCTCAAGAGAAATCCGCACACCGTGAAGAGAGCCCTTCTATACTCTTGTAGCAACCTTGTACCAAGTCGATCATATGGTTACGTTGTCCGACAAACATGAAGGTAGGATCGTGATCGGTATACTCGTTTATGTAGCACACCAATCGTCCAAGATGAAAGCCAAGATCAAGAGATTAGATACCGCCTTTGATGATCACGCATGGACGGATAGAAGATGCCATCAATGTCGTACATGGTGTGGTCCTATCAACCACCCAATATTCTACATCCTATTCTCATGGCCATTTGAGTGTTAGGGTACCGACATTGTGGGTCCGATCGATCCTCCTTCCAAAGGTCATCGATTCATTCTATTATTACTACTTTTCCAAGTGGGCAAGGCAATCCCACTTAGAGGTCACACTCAACATGTGCTCCAATTTTCAGAACCATATCATATAGGTTCTGGTGCCTCGATGAATTATATCCGATAATGGTACTACATTCAAGAGCACTAAAATCAACAAGCTTTGCAGACATACATAGATTGGAGATATTCTACCATCTACTACCCAAGGGCAAATGGGTTAAGCCTTCAACAAAACCCTCATTCAAATCAAGAAGACACTAGATGATACAATAAACCATGATGACATGAATAGTTGAAGTTTGTGCTCACTACACATACGTAACTCCAACTCAATCTACCATTTTCTCTTAGTGTATGGGTCCCGTTTCTACCATTAAGTCCAACTCCCATCACTAAGGATATGGGTAGTAAAATCACAATGTAACACCAAGTTGGGTTGGAAGAGCTCAAGGTTTGGAGGAGAGATGCCTACGCATGCCAACCTCGAAGTTATACAAAGCCAAGATGATTCAAGCTCATAACAAGTTGTCCTCCTAGAGCTTTTCAAGTAGAGAGTTTGTTTTAGTTCGGAGGCCAAATTGCCCACCAAAGATAGGAGTTTGAACCCACTTGGGAAGGCCCTTATGCCATAGAGAAGGCCTACGGAGGGTCTTATCAACTCATAAATTATAAGGAGAGCCTGATGCTTCTAATCAATGGGCTCTACTTAAAAAAAATACTATCCATAAATCTTATTTGAAAATAATTATCAATAAAATTTCTTTTCATCTCAAATTTTGTTTCTTCTATGTTAGAAATATCTTTTGCTTGCGAATCTATCATGATGTATTTTGGGTAGGTATAAGAGAACCCAAGAGGCATCCTATTCCTCAACAACACAAACATAAACACAAACCATCCTCTCAGCATTAGATATGTGAAACCCAAGACATCCTATTCCTTCTTTCAAGACAAATAAACATATATCTTTGTCTGCTATTTTGATGTGGGAGCAAGCCCCCATGACACACTCATTAGCTCTAGTCTCATGTTACCTTGTCAAGAATCACCCTGTGTCACTTGTAGGTGAGTGAGTCCCGCGCTTTCTTCAACTTGACCATTAAACCACGAGCCTTGTTTGGTAGTCTTACTGCCACTAAGCTACCCTATGTTGACTTTGTTTAAGAGGATGTAAGTCCACTCTTGCTACCATATGCATGTCGAGTATATTTGAGGTTTAGGTAAGTCCCCGGCTTTCTTTCCTCTTGACTACTTTAAGCTCTAGTTACACAAGACTCCTCAATGCCTAGTCTGATGGTCTCGAGCCAAAAGACGACTATCCCATGATCGCTTTGCTTTAGAGATGTAAGCACACCTTCTTTCTAGACCCATTGTCACAAACCGATGGCACCTTTAGGTTGGTTGATGTTCGCTGTCGTGACTCACCCGGGGATACACCACTTGTGAGTCCCCGTGCTTTCTCCTGAGTTACCCAATACCTATTTGATATATGACTAGCCATGTCATCTTCTCCGTGGTGTTGGATTAAGCCTTTAGGCCATCCCCCGTGGCATTCTATTTGGATCACATCCTTTGCACCCCATTTAGACACACCCGTTACTTTTGATTGATAGTCCTCCTAGTAGCCACTATGGTTGGAGAATTTGTTCAAATGGATGCAGATTCTCCCTTGTTCAAGAATATAAGATGTCTAGTCGATATAAGCTCCTTCTCGCTTGATCAAACCAAGGGTCCATTAAAACAAACTAAAAAATAAACAAAATTAATTCGCCAGGATTAGAATTCAAGCCCCAATGGCCCCTTTCCCAAGCATCCTATCTTTAGTCAAAGAAAACTATAGAATTGCCCGACTATTGAGTTGAGATAAGTCCTGACACTCTCAATGCCTTAGTCGGTTCAACTTGTTGTGCCAACCAGTTACCCCTTGGCCATTTTTTTTGAAAGATATAAGTCTATTACATTCTTTCAGCATAATCGCAAAGGGCACTTGTGTCGTCCAATTTGTTGCAATCGATCACCCTAGTGGTTCTTATTTAGAAGATGTGAGTCTGCTTTCTTCCTAACTTGACCATTGCAAACCTAAAGGCCCTAGGTTGGTTAGTTCTACCTAATGGTGGTAGACTATCCCTTTGGATTTGTAAACCAAGATAAAGCCGAGCATATTCCTTCTTAGTAGATCCATCGCACACCATGGTCCATCTAAAATTAAATTAATTTTGACTATTCTTGAGTCGATATGAGTCCACACATTCATTTCAAATAGTCGCTCTAGTCGATCGATTGCTATGCCATCTGATCACCCCAACGAGATCCCTACTTTGAAGATGTAAGTACGCTTTCTAGTACCATCATTGCACATCAAAAGGCAACCCTAGTCGATAGTCCTACCTTGTCGTAGACTACCCTTGACTTAAAAAGAAGGTCGCGACATTCCTTCTCTGGTCCATCGCGACAATGGTCCATAATATAACACACAAAATTAAATTAAATCAATCAAATCAAATTAATCATCGACTACTTGAGTTGAGGTAAGACTCTCAGTGCCACTAGTCGGTTCAACTTGTTGTGCCACCAATGAGTTTCCCTAGCCTTTGAAAGATATAAGTCTATTACATTCTTTCCAAAGATCATTGCAAACCCACGGGCACCTAGGTCGTCCGATTTGTTGCAAGAATCGATCACCCCTGGTTCCTTGTTTAGAAGATGTGAGTCCTCGCGCTTTCTTCCTAACTTGACCATCAAATCAAAAGGCACCTTGGTTAGTTACTCTACCTAATGGTAGACTATCCCTTGGATTTGTAAACCTAAGATAGTCAGTCGACATATATTCTTAGTAGATCCATCGCACACCGATGGTCCATCTAAAATTAAATTAATTTGACTATTCTTGATGAGAGTCCACAACTACATTCACTCAAATAGTTGCCCTAGTCGATTGATCTATCAGGCCATCAACAGATCACCCATGATCCCTACTTTGGAAGATGTAAGTCTACGCTTTCTCTCACGCATTACAAAAAGGAAACTAGTCGATAGTCCTACCTGGTAGACTACCCCTTTGGACTTGTAAATTGAGATAGTCAAGGACATAGCTCCTTCTCGTGGGGTCCATCGTGGCAGGTCCATAATATAACACACCAAATTAAATTAAATCAAATCAAATAAAATAAATCAAATTAATCATCGACTACTGAGTTGAGGTAAGACCCGTTCCTACTCAAGAGTCGCCTGTAGTTCATTATCACCATCACAATATCAACAAATCCCTACTGAAGATGTAAGTTATGCCTTTCTTCTAGCATGTGCACACCAAAACAACCCTTTAGAATAGTCCTACCTTATGGCGGTAGACTACCCTTTACTTATAAATCTAAGACAAGGCATGACCTTCTTAGTGTGGTCCATCGCAAACAGTGGTCCATAATAAAATAAATTCAAAACCAACCTCCTGGAGTCAAATTAAACATATAACAAACCAAATTTCTCCCAGAAAATCAAATTAGCCTCCCTGGAAGCTTAGATCTAAATCAAACAAATTAATGAGTGTACATCCCCACGATATGCCCTCAATCTAGAACCTTCTCCCAGTGAGCCATAAATTAAACCAACCTCCGAGTAATCTAATAAATCAAAGAAATATAATCAAATCATCCAAGATTAATCAATAAATCATACCAATCAATTCCATATCTATAAGCCACATCAATTAAAATAAACAAATAAAATCAATTCATCTTAATCAATAAATTCTATCCATGATACACACCCAAACAATCATATTCATATCAAACTCAAATTTTATCCTCAGATAACTTGAACCCGCTTCCAAGTGGTTCATGTACTCAACCCCAGATTCTTTTGCTCTTATGCCCTTATAAAGATAAAGACATTGCACTAATATGTGATTCTATCTACCTTCTCTGGTATAGATCACTTCATTTGTTGCAATCTTCGATGTTTTGATCGCTTTTTCCAATGTGTGCCTTCGCTACACACACCTATTGGGGTCCTTTTTCACTTTTGGAGTGAGCTCTTAACCTCCTCTTAGACTTAGACTTTAGACACTAAGAACTCTTAGTCATAAGACACTCTAGTGATTAGGTGAACACTTAACCTAAGCCTAGAGACTTAGAAGTGTTAATCATAAGATAGCCTAGGCTTTAAGAAATTATTATCCAACCTAAACCCAATCTAGATACACTTTCTCAAATCAAACCAGATCAATTCTCAAACCAAATTCAAATTCAAATTCAAATTTTAAATCTAAAATTTGACTCCAAATGATTGAAACCCAAAATCAAATTCAAATCCTAAGACCCTTTCCTAAGCCATATGAACCACATTCATAGCCAAAACTCCTTAAATCAAATCAAACTCAATTGATCTCTTTATAAATCATTATTCTTCATTTATATTCACTATAAATGAAATCCAAATTCAAATGACCAAAACTATATCAAAATCAAATCCAAACTCACCCAAAATTTTAAGCCAAATTCATCCAGATCAAATCAAAACTAATTTTTTTCAATCAATCATTCATTCAATTATCTATTAAATATAAATGAAACCTACAATCATCAAATCAAACCAACCCAAGTCAAACCCAACCCCTTTTTGACTTGAAAATTTCAAATGAGCCAAAATTTTTAGACTCCAAATTGATCGCTGAATTTATATTCAATCTAGGCTCATATATAAGTTCAACTAAACTCAATCAAACCAAAACCAAAACCAATTGACCCACTTAGGTCCACTTGACCCAAAGTGACCTAAAGGACCCATTTGATAACTTCAATCCAACCCAAATTGATTGAACCAAGCTCACCAAAACCTTCCACTATGATTGATCACCCTAGATGATCAATTGCAATCAATTGGGCCAAACCAAGCCCAATTGGCCATTTGATCCAAATTGACCCAAATAAAGGACCAAATCGAGTCAAATCATGATCTAACTCAAATTGATTAAAACCAATGATCAAGTTCATTCCAAATTGATTATCGAACCCAAAGCCATAATTAAAACCCAATTTGATCCCGAGCCCAATCGTCAATCTTGACCCAACTTAGCCCAAATTTAAAAGAATTTGGTCAAATCCAAATTAAATCCAAATTACCTAAACTAAAATTAAGACTTCATCTTTCAATTAGCTAACAAATTGAATCAAACTCCATAACCCAAGCTACT